>CAJNJA010047685.1:0-17829 GCA_905231915.1 Symbiodinium necroappetens | reverse complement strand
AAGAAAGAAAGAAAGAAAGAAAGAAGCAGGGGAAAAGTGAAGGAAAATGAAACAAATACCCACGAGCGCAGAAGACGGCAACAGAGCAGCAGAAGAAAGGCACAAGGAAATCCATACTCTGAGCACTCATCCTGTGACCGAGGGGAAAGGAGGGCAAAAAGGCAAATCGAAACCGAAAAGGAGGCCAAAAACCCCCGTCCTCCAGACACAGAAACAGGAGCAACGAAGCAAAGACGTGAAAAGTCCATACTCTAAGCACTCATCTTGCGAGGGGAGGAAGATAGAGGTTCAACAGACAGCAAGCAACACCTGGCAAATAGACATCTTTTCTACACACAAAGCAGAACTGATCCGATGCTTCAACGGGAAAGCCTGGCAAGGCCTCACCGTACTAGAGAACCTTTTGAGCTGAGGAAGGGCGCTCCAGTTAAGAAGGCCGGATGCCTCAAAGCTCCTGCAAGAGCGGCGATGAACCCGGGGTTCACGTTCAGGGCTTAGGCAATGCAACAGGAATATGATGTTAAACGGGCGAAACCAGTAGTCAGTAGTTCTAGCACAAAGCCCTACCCTGAGCGAGGCTCATCATCTTTAAAAGGGAAAATTGAAAGCTGATCTGCAGAGGATCATCGGCGACTCCGCTCTTTAGAGCGGCCGTGCCTACTCCTACGACCACCACCACCTCCGCGCTCCGAAGCCCCCGAACCGGCACCTTTACCCTTACCAGGCCCCTTACCCAGGCCGCCCTCCTCAGCATCCATACCCTTGCGCTTCCTCTTCTTAAGCACCGCGGAGGCTAAGGGCACCCACACCTCAACAGAATTCTGAGCTTGGGCTTCGTCGAGGCTCCGGGGGCAGGTCCTATGACTGACCAAAGGAGGTGGTTGAAACGCATGGCAGGCAAGCCAGGCTTAAACTTGAGATCCACTGCATCCGCGGATCCCCGGGGTTTCCCACCGGGAATATGCCTTGAAGGTTCTCAGGCCGCAGGCAACTATCAAATTCGCTTTTCAGCTTCTTTAAGTCCTGTGGATTCCGTGTTGCTTGCTCCAGGGCAAGACGGATCAGCGGCCAGATCATTCCCGGTGCGGCCTCTTTCAACCTCCACAACTCCTTGGACGTCTCCATGAGTCGTCGTGCTTCGGCCTGTATGGCCGGCACCCCTTTGCACCGAACACGGCAGACAGCTTCCCACTCGCTTAGTACATCTTCGACTCGCTCCACCCGCCGCTCGAGACTAGCAGGGGTCGCCATAGCAGTAGAGGGGCAGGGACACGGAAGCTGCCACAGACTGTTCGGGGCCAAAACTTTGCACTACGTTGTAGAACAGAGCACACGGCAGCGTCTTGACAAGACCCTATGTCCTCTCCACCAGCCAGCCATTCCGAAGCCTTGCAGACGAAGCACACCTGCGGACAGGGGAAGACTGGAAATCTCAGTCCTGTCATGGCATTGTACTGCACCAGCGAATAGTGGTATGTTGGTAGCAAAACCCTCAGCAAAAGTGTCAGAAGACAAAAGGAGGCAACAAGGGAAGCACAACTCATCCGAAGCCTCCGGAAGCATAGGACACAACCAGAAAGGAGCGACAAGAAAGAGGCCCCCACCCCGCCACGACGAGACCCCGACACACCCCAGAACCAACAAAGCACCTCAGACCGGTCGGTGCGAGCACCCAACAGGTCTCCTGCGAGCAGGACCTCTGCCCAGTAAGGGGACCGAGAAAGAGGCGCGGGTGGGGCCGGTCTCCTGCGAGCAGGACCTCGCCTCCTCAACAGAACGGCCAAAACATTTGGAAAGCCAACCAGCTTCGACAAGAGCATCAATGGATGCAAGCTTTTTCGTGCGCCAGCCGGCTGCCGATCGTAGGCAAACTTTTTTGACAGTGCATGCAAGTGAAGCTCGCCGGATCCGGACCTCTACAAAAAACTTCATGTTTCATTCTCGCATCCACCGTCTAAAAAAAGGCACTACACTGGTTACACGTTCGATTCGCAATAACAGAACCCCGACAAGACTCCTCGTGAGAGCGCTGTTTGTCCCGCGGAATACGCGCATTACAGGATGAGCACTTCCACATAGAAGAAGGAGCAGGAGCATCAGTGGGTTTTTGGTTGCATTCGACCCTATGTTTCAAGAGGATTTCATCCGAAGTGCCCTCCGGAAAACGATTTCACAGAATGGGCAGGAACGGGTGAGAGCATCAGAACCTCGACAAACCGCTTGAAAGGCATAGCTGGAGTCGTGAAAAATGGTAGCGGGGTGGATAAGACCACCTGGCGCCTCCGTTTCCAACCAAAGTAACGCCTCCACCATAGCCGAAATTTCTGCCGTGTTGTTCGTGGCCACTTCTGCACCCAGCCATCGTTTGTCACTGTTGGAGACACACACTGGTCCAAATAATTCAACGTCCGGAATACTGGAACCCCATGGTCTGCCCCAAATGGCCACACCCCAGCGCGTAAACACGCGCCTCAGCTATCCCCGAGCCATCCGTGTAAAGGTCCCTCCTTGCAACGACTCAAGGTCGACCGAGATGGCTAAAGGTTTAGAAGCCAGGCTCTGCAATTTTTCCAAGTCCTCCAATGTGTGGGGTTTAGCCGGACATCTATGCCTAGTGATATCACGGGCAAAGACAAACGTCTGCGAACAAAGCGGACACTTCCCCACCAACTGTGGTGAGAGACGTGTCATCAATGGCATGCGTACTGTCGTATGAACTTGCAAGCCTCTGGCCGATGGACCGGATCACCTGGACGCCAAGCATTGGCCCGGATCGCTTGACGCACCGACAGATTAGCCCGAGGCAAAGCACTGTTGACTATCTTGAGCCATTTCGCGGTGGGCTTTTGCGCCAGTCGGAACCAATCCATTGTGGAGATGCCGTATTTGGAAAGTTGCCACTGCGACCACATGGGAAACGTGGTACGACCGCCGCCATTTTTGGTAACCTCTTAGAGTCCATACGAGCAACATGCCCCAACCACCGCAGCACACTCCGGTGGAGGAGCGTGGGAAAACTGTCCCAACCGACCATGTGCCGTAAAGCCTCGTCAGAGTAACCAAACCCCCTCATGTTATATCTGTCCAAGCCCAAACATCGCCGAATCCCCCGCGCCAAAACTTGGTTAGCCTTCTTTTCTTGCACCACCGACCAAACCCTGGATTTCCCACATGCCAAATGCGTACCCTCAACAACACTCCGCATGACTCTGAGCTTGTTTGTTTGCACTGGTGGGACCAGCCCCTATACCCCTGCCATGCCCCGTACCCAAGGACCAATACTTGGCCACTCGCTTCACCGCGAGAAACCCGGCCTGAATCCTACGTCGTTTCCGGCCACTGATCCGCATTGTCCTTGTGAGTGGCACCCAGATGTTTCAGGATCGTCGCTTCAAACTGATTGAAGACGCCCATAGGACGGCGACCCCCAGGCATAAGTATCAGTTTTTCCCGTTTACCCGGATGTTCCTGCTGATCCCAATCCAACAAAGTTTCCACAAAAACCTTTTCAGCAGACTGTAACTCATCCAACCATCCTATCAGCACCGTGTCATCGGCAAACTCGGCAAACTCCAAATCCCCAACAGTGTGTGTACGCACACCCCTGGACGAGCGCCTAGCCTAGACCTTCCTGAGCGAGTGAGATGACAATCCACTTTGAAGTTCCAAGAGACACCCGGGTCGAAACCCAAAAGCTGTGATGCAGCCTCTCGCCGATGTCTAAAAGTGACCATGATTGCAAAATGAAAGATGGAGAACAATACTGGAGAAGATGGACAACCTTCTCTTAAACCGCGCTACGTAAACCACGCCGATGAAAACCCATTGTGTATAAAGACCCGAAACTGGGCACGTCGTCGTCGTCGTCGTCGTCGGGATTGCACGGCCTGTCCAGGCCACCCGCAAGGCTCCTGTGAAGCAAGTTGGCAGCAACCCAAGCCTCAACAAACCCTACCACACGTAACACCGGGCGCAGCAGACAGAGACAAACAAGAAAGAGGGAGGGGACAAAGAGAAGACGAGAGAAAGAGAGAAAGAGAGAGCGAAAGAAGGGAAAGGAGAGAAAAAAGACAAACGGGTAGGAGCCAAGATAAGCACTCAAAGTATTGCGGTCACTGCTGTCAAACTGCCCCATGAGACGAGGGTACCAAACAAACGGTACTCAAATGAAACAAAAGGACACACCTCGGCGCAAAAGCAATACAGACAGAGATAGTCACTCAAAGTATTGTCGCCGCCTGCTGGACTACCGGGCAACGGAAGGAGTATGAGCAACTCAGTCCTAGGATGATCTTCATCACTTTCTGCCTTAGTTGCCTGCTGTGCGGAGAAGACTACAAAGAAATAAAGGAAAAAACATGAGATCCGAGAGAGGTCCGAACCAAGATACTCACTCAAAGTATTGATATCTCCGCCGTCTGCCTACCTGCCGACGTGAAAAACCGATCTCTCGAACTGCACAGTTCACTAAGACGAATGACATCATGAGCACAGCCCCGCCATGGAGACAACATTGAAAAAAGGGGGCGGGGGAGGGGGAGCCGCGAAGAGAAAATCAAGCATAGACAGACGTTTAGCGTCTGCCCCTTGAGGAACGACCACGCTCCCGCTTAGGGACCCCCCTCCCCCCCGCTCTTCCCCTTGCCAGCACCTTTGGTGCTGTCAAGGCCCCGGCGCTTACGACGCTTCGTCATCTCTGCCTGTGACAAGGGCACCCAGCACTTGATGGGTCCATTCAGCTGCTTGAGACATGGACGAAGCGTGGAGCGCACAAGATCCGAAAACCTCAAAGCAATCAGCGATGCCCGGAAGCGGATGTCGATTGCCGTGTGTTCTCCGGAGCGCACGTCGGAGTCGGAGTCGGGTGTTCTCGGCCTGAAGAGACCTCCCACCGGGCTCCTTTCAGCTGTAACTAACAACCGAAAACCACCTCCTCCAACAGTGAGTAGCGCAGGAAACCGACAGCAAAATGCAAACACCCGCCACGAGAAAAGAGAGAGGGGAGGGAAGAGAAAGAGAGAGGGAGAGAGAGAGGAAAGGGGGAAGGGGAGAAGAAAGCAAGAAAGCAAAAGCAAGAGTGCAATTGGGTCAGACCGTTGAGGGATGGTGTACAGACAAGCAGACAGCATGAAGCAGACTGCCAAGCAGCAATTAAGCGTCGTTCCGCCAGAAGTGCGTCGAAAATAAGTGCCTAACTTGGAACGGAATGAGCGAAATGCGAGCACGAGTGGAAAAACATGGGCAAACAAGAGGCAAAACAAGCAGGGCGGCAGAAACAACCGTCGAAAAGAACAGCAGCGTAGCGAAGGGAAGAGCCTCATGAGGATACACGCAAAGCAAATCAACAAGCAGACCCGTCAGTACAGGCTAATGGTACAAATGACCTCTGGCCTACTGCAAAGCAGAAGGCAGACAGAGCAACCTCAACTGAGTGGCTTTCCGCCAGAAGTCCGTCGAAAATGAGTGCCTAACTTGGAACGGAGGGAGAAAAGCGCAGGCACGAAAGGAAAAACTTGGCAAACAGGGGGGTAAAACAAGCAGGGCGGCCAAAAACGAGCAGAAGGAGCAGCAGCGCAACAAAAAGGGAAAGCCTCAGGAAGGAAACAAGCAAAGTATATAACAAGAGTCTGCAGAATGAACTAGAAAATGAAAGGCAAAAGTACTGTAAGGTAACGAGAAAAGTGCACAAAAACATGACTGCACATTCAAGGAAACATGTCAACAACTTGACTGCCATCGACGCAAGCATTCAGTCGGCCAACTCTGCAGACAACTGTTTTGGGTCTTCTCAGCTGAGTCGCTGTAGGTCAAGAATCGAATCCGAATAACCTGCTGCGGCAGAGGTGCCCGAAGACTGGTCCTGGAACTGCCTCGCGGAAGACCATGCACACAAGGATCTGTCTCCATCCTGCAGCAGCCACTGTCCCCAGCCTGCAGCAGCAGGGCATGGCGAACTGTCGAAGAAACCGGCACACAAGCAGCACTGCAGGAAAATATGTCGCCAGCCATCCGCAAGGTCATACATCAAGTGACGCGCCCCGGTCCAGCGCTCCCGACAAAGCAACGCAGGTGGAAAATACATGTAAGGGCGCATCACCGTGCGCAAGGCCCTGCAGGCATCCGGATCCTCAGAGCAGATCAGCGCCTCTCCCTGGATCTCCGGCGTTCACGGCGATCATCCCGGCCCCTGCCACGGGCCGCTCCATCCCTGCCTTTGCCAGCAGCTTTGCCCTTGGCTCCATCGGTGCGCTTGCGCTTTCGCGTCATCTCGCCCTGAGAGAGCGGCTGCCAGATCTTGATCGGACAATTGTCATTCGTAAGGGCTCGAAGGTGATGACGCACTAGCTGTGACATTCTGATCGCTGACATACACGGCTTGTAGCGCAAGTCGACCGCAGTATGACGGCCCCAGGGACCTCCGGTGTTGAAGAGGCCCACGATGTCGTCAGCAGCAGAAAGGCACTCCCGCAACTCGGCCCTGCACTGAACCTGAGCTCCCATATCCGTCATGGTGGACAAAATCGGATCCAGGTCCTCCAAAGCCAATGTGGACAGGTCGGCTTTCAGCTTCCAAAGAGGCTCCTTGTTCGCCAGCAGCTCCTGCGCCCTGTTCTCCCAGGCGGACATGCCAGACCATCGCGTGCGAGTGACAGCAGTCCAATCTGAGAGAGCATCCTCCAGCTTTGACACTCGGTCCGTCAAGGCCTCCGCCATGGCTGACGAAGCTTCCGAGAAAGGACTGGAGCTGCAAGGAAGGCAGGCCGTGCCAAAAGGGCTGCAGATATCAGCTTCCGAGGCGTGCTATGCCCAGCACACTTGAGTCAGCTCATGACGGCTCACAACCGAAGGAACGTCCTGAAGCAAGTGTTGCCGAGTCCTCGACTGGATCTGCCATGACCTCACCTCCAAGAGAAGAGGCAGAGTCCACGCCCTGTCAGGGATTTTTGTTTTTGTAGTCGATTCCAGACTCAGCTGTATTCCAACGGGTCGGTTAGGGACAAGAGGGCCAAAAGCTACAATGAGGTATGACCCTGGCAGAACTGGCAGTAGCATGTTAGCGCCAGGAGTACTGACCCTGAGCGCACCTCAAAAGACTTCAAGGTCAATGCATTATGACCTCGGAAAAGAGGCACTGTTGCCCAGCAACCTTTTCTGACCGGATACGACACATCTTTTTTTCTTTTAGAGTCAATTTTAGAGCTGGAAGCGGGAAACGATCACGTCTTTCCAAAGACAAAAGATCCACTGGCCCCCACACCCGAAGAAGGAGGAAGGGTATCGACAGGGGGGAGAAACCGGCAAAAAAAGAAGAAAGTGGCCCAAAAGGACGAATCGAAAGAGGACTGAAGTGGGGGAAGCGAGCGAATGAAAGAGGGAAAAACTGACCGACCACGACGAATGTGAACGAAGAAAAAACTGGCGGACTGGAGTCGGTGACAAGCACCCAGTGGTCTCCTGCGAGCAGGACCACAGCCCACAAGGGGGACTACCAGGGACCGCACCATACGGGGTCTGGTCTCCCGACGAGCGGGACCATTCCACCTCAACAGGAGGGCAGAGTTACTGCTGCTGGGAGCAGGCCTTTTCATGCGCCATCCGACTACCGAACGTACGAAACTTTCTTGCGCAGAACTCACACGTGAGGTTGGCTTCTACTGAGCCCCTACAGAACGCCTCATGTGTCGCCCTGGCCGATATGGTTTGGAAGGTTTGTTGGCACTGGGAGCAGGCTCGATTCAGCTGTGTGCTACCCCTGCACATCTTCAAATGGTCTTCTTTCGAGCCCGCGGTAAACTATGCTTTACAAAGGTGACAGTACCACGACGGACGTTCATCCGCAGTTTGCTCCGGTCTGTGCGAGCACTCAAGTCGATGTAGCAAGATGGTGGCGTCCGTGGTGTCAAAAACGAAGGTACGCTCACAATACGGGCACGTCCGGGTGAGTTCATCCGACCCCCTACAGATTCTCTCGTGGGTGTTACGAAACTCTCTGGCGTGATGAGGTTGTTTACGTCGCCCCGATGCATATTGCCAAGCGAACTGTTTACCACAGTTGTGCCGACAGTGAATGAAGGCCGGAGGTGCTCCCGGCACTTTACAGTGCGCCTCATGACCTGCCAGCGACCGCGCGTGCGAAGGGCCGGAATAAACCTTCCCACATCTCCAACAACTGTCAGTAAGGATAGCCGGAGGGAATTCCGGGACGTCACAAGGAAGTAACCAACGGGAGGACATAGAGGTACTGTGTCCTTGAGCACCAAGATTTGCCAGTTGGTCTGCGAGCTCATTTCCCGCAACCCCCGTATGAGCCCTCACATGAGTAAACGAAACTTCGCGTCTAACTCTTACCTTGGAGAGAATATCTCGGCACGTCACGTCAGTACTAACTTTGCGTTGGACTCTGGGGGTGTTGTGAATGTTAATGCATGAAACGCATATTCCGAGCCGTAGAAAATGGTAACAGGAACATCTGCTACTCCTGGAGCCTCATTTAACAACCAGAGGAGAGCCTCTGCCATGGCCGATAATTCCCCAACGTTATTGGTGGCCCTTTTTCAGCACCCAGGAATCTCTTATCCCATTGCTGCAGGGGCACAAGGCCGTATAGTTCACATTCCGGCGTGATACTGTCTGAATTTTGTTCCCAGATAGCGACTCCCCACCCCGCATGTGGGGCCTTTTCATGTGGCCCGGAGCAATCGACGAACATCAACCACCGCTCGAAGACGTCCGACCCAAAAGACGGCACGATGTGCTGACGAGAACATAAGGAGCGTTCCTCCAACTCGGCTAAGGAGTGTATTCTAGAAGGACAGACATGCCGAGGCACATCCGGTGCAAAAACGAAAAGTTGATGGCAAAGTGCACAACGAGAATGTCCCACGGTGATGAGAGTTTCATCATTGACCGAGTGTTGCCCATCATAGTGCACCTGCAAACCCCTGGCAGTTGTGGCCACAAAAGGGCAGGCAGGACACTGAAGGGGAGAAACGGGCGGGCAAGAAGCAGAAGGGCGATGAACCGCGTTTGTGCCACTAGATGAGGGAACTAAAACAGGGTCACCAACCCTCCACGCGTCGATGTCCGCGCATCTCTGTTTTGACGGTTTAGACCTCGGGAGACGGTGATCCAGAAGCTGAAGCCAATGCCCAGTGGGTTTCTGTGCTAACCTAAACCAGTCCATCTCCGATACTCCATACTTCTGAAGCAGCCATCTCACCCATTGAGGAAAAGTCAAACGACAAGACATATGAGCCTCGTGACCTTTTGGCCAACCGAACAACGCAATCTTAGGAGTACGCGCGATGTGCATGCGGCCGACGTGCCCCCACTTGAGAACTTGACGGTGTACGAGAGTAGAGAAGTGATCCCAACCTACCATAGACCGTAGTGCGGCATCATCGTAACCGTACTCACTCATGTTAAAGACATCCAGACCTAAACATCTGCGGATACCCCTGGCAAGAACCTGATTGGCCTTCTTTTCTTGCGCCAGGTTCCAGACCCGAGATTTACCGGACGCCAAGAGAGTGCCCTCCAGCACAGAATGCATGACTTTGAGTTTTCGAGACGCAGTAAGACCCCTGTGGGATCCCCTACTCCGGTGGGAACCGAGAGACCATAACTTAGCGATACGTTTAACCGCAAAGAAACCGGCCTGCACACAACGTTTGGTCTCCGCCCACTGATCGCCATTGTCTGTGTGCTTGGCGCCGAGGTGTTTCAGGACATGAACTTCAAAACGGTTAAGAACGTCAAAGCCATTCCTATCACCTGCAACAATCACCAACTTTTCCCTTTTGCCGGGGTGTTCTTGCTGATCCCAGTCAAGCAACGTTTGCACAAACAGTTTTTCCGCCTCTTTAAGTTCGTCCATGAACCCAAACAAAGCAGTATCGTCTGCGTATTCCGTATCTCCCCCTAACCGTATCCACACCGCGAGACGATCTCTTAGCATTACTGGTGCGAGTCAACTTACCATCAACCTTGAAGGACCACGGTATGCCTGGTGCGAAACCCATACCAAGGGCTTTGTCCTTTCTTCTTGCCCGAAAGGTGAGCATCACACAATGATGAAAAATGCTAAACAAGATAGGACTTGATGGGCACCCTTCTCTGAGCCCTCTGTCAGTGAACCACTCCGAAGAGTAACCATTGTGAGCAAAGACCTTGAAACGGGTACAATCATGAAATGCCTTAAGTACCGCCAGAAAGTCCTCCGGTACTCCCATTCTAATGAGAACGTCCCATAACGCAACACGGCATACCCTAGTATAGGCCCGGACGATGCCAAAACATGTGAGGCCCACCCGGACAGCTGACCGCAAATCAGCGGAGGCAGCAACCGAAATTTCTTCCAGAATGCGACGTGTGAGCTGATGGACGTCGTCTATGCCTCTTCCAGCTCGAAAGCCATTTTGTTCTTCAGAGAGAAAAGAGACAGCCCAGTTGTTAAGACGGGAAGCGACTATACGAGCTACAAGTTTGGCCGCCACCGAAAGCATGACCAAGTTTCTGTAGTTGGACTTATCGTGGCGATCCCCTTTGTTTTTATACATCGGTATACAAACACCCGTGGTAACACTTGTAGACCGCTCCTCTGCTTCGTTACCCGGCTCCGCCGCAGTAGCAGTCGACCACATGTCCAGAATAAATTTCAAAAACCGCCTGGTGCAACTCCGGACCGCCGAAACGAATTAACTCCACTGAAACATCATCCAAGCCACCCCTTTTGCCGAACTTCATAGATTTAAGAGATGACTCAAACTCCATCCAACTTGGAGGACCTTGCAGGCCCTTAGCTATTTCCGTGGCCAAAGGTACATGCTTCCAGACGTCCCCAGCTACCACGCCTTCCCCCGATTGTTTTTGTGACAGGAACGCTTTCCATGCTTCACGTTCACCTTCCACATCCGCCACAGTGGTGCGGCATCCTGTTTGACGACGCAAAGACTCCCTGAACCCCAACTGTCTGCATATTTGCCAAAAAGCCGCCGAATCTCCGCTACTATCCGCATCTTGTGCCTTGCTAGCGAGGTCATCCCACCAACAAGCTTCCCAACGCCGTTTTGCCGCCCTAAGCCGAGAGGAGGCAAGTCTCCGTTCACTTAAGGCCGAGTCCGCAGCTTCGTCACTACTGTTTTTTGCGGAGCGCCATTTGAGCTCCGCAACATGCGCCTCCGACTCCAGTTTGGAAAGTTCGTTTTTTTTTGCCCCGAAACCACGGTCGATGATCCCGCTTAGGGACAGTGCCTACCACTTTCACTGCAACCCTTTTGAGCAAATCTGCAATGACATCCCAGCTCAAAAACTGACCCTGGTACGAGTTGAGTTCCGACGTGACTGTGTCCGCATAGCATTGCCGAAGACGTGCTGCCTCCGCCGAGCTACCCAAGAAGCGAGAAACATCCGGCTTAGCACACATGTCCGACGCAGTTGCAGCCACTGATTTCCAGTCTCTGCCCATACAGAAAATCACCTCCACCGGATCATGGTCAGTGTTCGGTAGCCACGGGGAAACAGAGTACTGTGCGGGCCGTCCATATCATCCGCCGGAGCGGGAACCATGACGAGAAGCGAAACGCAGGGTGTGCACCGATTGGACCCCATCTTCGAGACGAGGAGAGGACGAGAAAATGGTCAAGCTTATGCTCGGTACCGTATCTCAGGTGGAACCACGCACCCTTGTGTTTTTGCTTGGTGAAAGTGTCTGCAACAACAAGACCCTCCTGTTCGCAAAACGCTAGGAGCTCCTCGCCTCCCTTGGTCCGACGGGAATCCCCAAACGGGCCCATGACGTGCCTCCATTTGCTATCCTTGGTAGCTCCGACCTCCCCATTGAAATCACCTCCCAAAAGCAATCGGCAAGATGAAGACGCCGACTCCGAAATCGACCCCACAAGTTCCCGGCATTTGTCCCGCTCCGCAATGGGGGTTTTTGGCGCCAAAGGCGCATAGACGGGAGCCAACCACAAGCCCGGACGCGAACCGTCCCTTAAGATGCGAATTCCAAAGCATCTTTCACCATCAGGCCAGCCCCGTACCCGCTTAATAGGCGAACCAGCCGCCCTCCACCGCGCCGCCAGCCAGGGGTCCAAGGCAACCGCCACCTTTCCATAATGAACAACGAGCCACGTACAGTCCCTGACAGTAACCTGCGAGACACCATCTGTCTCAAAGCGAACGTCGGTCAATAAAGCCGCATTCCAACCTCTTTCAAGCATCAGAGAGACGAGGGCCCTAAATTTTCCTTCCGGATCCTTACCTTTAGGCGCTCCCAGACCACGGGTGTTCCAAGTGCCTACTATACCACCTGCCCCTTCCTCTTGGAAGAAGCGAACCCAGAGGCACGAAAGCACGCCAAGCGCCGTTTACGTTTCGCTTTAACTCTTCGATGAAGCAAGCGAGCCGCCTTTCGAGCTAGATTACGACGTTGACAACGAGTGCCACCGGAGAAGTTGACCACAGCAACGGCTTTCCTTTTCGCACTGAAAGATGGTCTGAAAGCTGACACCTGCAGTCTTTGCGCTTCCGAAAGAATGTCGTAGAGTTCCTGGAGGAGGGGTCCACGAAACGACAGTTCGACAGGAGCAGCTCAGTTTGATCTGACCAACCAGCATCGTTTAGAAGGGACCATGCCGTATCTGGGTCCAACCCACGCCAATCTTCCTCCAATAGACGGTCGCATTCGGCGGCCAACCACGACACAAATTTGCTTCGACCCCCTTTGGAGCTAATCCAAGTACCAACTGACGGGAACAGTGTCGGAGATGACTGAACCGTGGGGCAAGAAGGTAGAAAAGGAAATGGGGAACCAATGTTGAAAAAACCAACCGGTTTGCTTCCAAGCAACGACGATCTCCCCGCAGCGGCCGTGGAGGAGGAGCAGGGAGGAGGAGGAGGAGAAGAGGGGAGGGAAGAAAGAGCGGCGAGAGAGGGAGCAGAGAGAAAAGGAAAGGCGGAACCTGGACGAAAAAATCCTGCAGAAAGGGGCAACAGGTGAGTGGGATCGGGCACACCCGACAACTGTGGACCAATCGGAGCAGCTCCAGAAACTTGATGCTCTCCATGGTGGTCAATCACAGGGATACACTCTGGGCTCAACGGAGAACGAGAAAGAGGTCTGGGACCCCAACCGTCTCGACCCGTGTGAGTAGAGGGAAACAGAGACGCACCAGAAGGATTCACCAGAGCATGTCGCTGCCGCACAGACTCCAGATGAGAAACAGGAACAGCTATCTGCTGTGCACTCTCCACAGAGAGTGTGGCTCTGCCCCTAGTCGACATGACTGTTCATACTTCAACTGACACAAGGGTTTGCCCCGGACCGCCAAGACACTGCACCCCGGAACGCACCTATAGGAGTACATGTCGAGGAGGCTTGCGACGAAGTCCGGGGAGCGCACGTCGTCGTCGTCGTCGTCGTGGTTCAGGAAGGGCGGCCTGCAGAGACCTCCTGTCGGACTCCTGTCAGCATCCACTGACACAACACTCCTACCCGTCAAACACCTCCGAAGCGGACAAGTACACATTACAGCAAACCCTGGCAGGCATAAGACAGCAAGCGGGCGTCCTAGAAAGGGAGAGAAGGAGAGAGAAAGGGAGAGGGAGAGAGAGAGAGAGGGAAAAGGGAGCGGAGAAACGCAAACACCTTTCAGGGCAGCAGGGCGAGGCCAAAAGATGCGCTGGTAACATAGACGATGACGTGGAATGCCGGGGCTTTAAAAGGGAAAACAGGGTGACCACCGGTTACCACGAGCATCAGAAAGAGACCATCAAGGATGAATTAGCGTCGGGGACGCGATTTGGGTGCTGCAGTGGAAGCCTCCCTCTTGCGTTTACGCTTCTGAGCCTCGGCAGAAGACAGAGGGACCCAAATCTCCAAGGACCGGGGTTCGGGAATCTTCTTGAGCAAAGGAGTCAACACATGCTTAACAAGGAAGTTAGCACGGAAAGCGTTAATCCCCGGGTGAAATCTGAGGTCCACAGTATCCGCAGTGGAAAACTTCCCCCCCACCGGGAAGATCCCGATGAGGCCGTCGTTGAAAAGGACTTGCCCTAACTCGCCAATCATGCCTTCAGGGATATCTGTGGGTGGGAGTACCTCCAAGGCACTCTTGACTGCCTCCTGGAAAAGGGGGGCAACCCTCTCTTTCAGTCGCCAAAACTCTTTGGACCCACTTTCAAGGGTACGGGCCTCTTGAAGCAACAAGGTGGCGCCTTTCACCCTAAACCGTGTGGTTGCTTCCCACTCACTCAGCCTGTTCTCTACCTTCTCAAGGCGCTCCGTAACAGCGGCAGAGGAAGCTGACCTGGCGAACACGGGCTTCAAGGAGGTCGGAAGACAGGGTACTGTGGTACACCGCGCTGAAAGCTGCAATACAATGACGTATTCATTCAATTACGATAGTATGCGCACACCATACGGACAACATGAAAAAACAAGTCCTGCCCTTTCGGTCCTGGAGTTCCAGCTGAAAAAGGACAAGCCAATCCTCATCTCGCACCTGCAGAAAGCGCAGGCTTCGGTAACAGAAGAACCGTGTGACTTGGGACTAGTCGCAGCAAGCGCACACAAACTGGTGAAGCGGGTGAGCATGTACCGATACCAACGACATGTCCGCAGACACCATCAGAAAACCCTCCACCCCTTTTCCTAGTGAGCGCAGCGAGCCCCCCCCTGAGCAGTGGACCCGTGCAACATGAGCATGAGAAGAAAAAAGGGCACCCGCATCATGAGCATAAAAAAAGACAGAAAGAGGCCAAAAGGGCAAACGACCGGGAAGAAACACACCAAGAAGACGGAAAAACAGAGAGGGAGGAAAGAAACGAACCGACACCTCTCCCGTCCCGCCGGTGCAAGCACCCAATGGTCTCCCGCGAGCGGGACCATAGCCCGAATGGGGGCGATCAGAAGAGAGAAGGGTTGGCACCCGACGAGCGGGGCTCACCCTCAAGTACCGAGTCTACCACCAACGACCACCAAAAAACCATCAAGTCCACCGAACGATCGAAGAACAGAACCTAACCTTTGCAGGCTTTTTCGTGTGCAATACGACTGCCCCACGCAACGAACAACCTGCCGCATTTGCAACAAGTCAGGTTGGCCTCTTCGGAACCTCTACATGATTCTTCATGACGTTCGCGTTGGTGCACAGTCTGAAAGTACGCCAGGCAACGATTGCAAGTGAGGTTGGCCTTAGCCGTTCCCATGTAACTCACCTCATGACTCTCCTTACGAGCTAAAGGAATCCTGGCTTTGCACTTAGGACACGGCCACATATTGGACAAACTGGGAGCATCTACTGGTCTCTGATCAAACGAACGACGATGGTTGAGCAGATACTCATCGGTGACCCCCTCAGGAAATTGTAGATTACAGAAAGGGCACACACTGGTAAGCGCAGCTGATCCACGACAAATTTTTTCATGAATGCCACGAGCTTCGCGAGCGTGGTGCACCACCCGCTTTGCCCCTTCGGTGAACTTCCAAGGGAACTGTTTGCCGCACCCAGGAGCGCACATCGTCGTCGTCGTCGTCGGCGGGATTCCACGGCCTGTTCAGGCCACCCGCAGAGCTCCTGTGAAGCAAAATGACATCTATCCAAACCTCAACAGACCCTATCCAACAAAACACCATGTGCGGCAGACAGAGACAGACACAAAAGAGGGAGGGGGCAAAGAAAGGACGAGAGAAAGAGAGAAAGAGAGAGAGGGAAGGGAAAGGGGAGAGAAAAAAAAAGAACAAACAGGTAGGAGTCAAGATAAGCACTCAAAGTATCGCGGTCTCTGCTGGCAAACTGCATCTTGAGATGAGGGTGCCAAACTACGGTGCTCAAATGAAACAAAGGACACATCGAGGCACAAGAACAATACAGACAGAGAAAGTCACTCACAGTATTGTTGCCGCCTGCTGTACTACCGGGCAAAGGAAAGCGTATGAGCAAAGCAATCTGAGGATGATCTTCGTCACTTTCTGTCTGAGCTGCCTGCGGTGCGGAGAAGACTACTAAGAAATAAAGAAAAGAAACAGCGAGAGCTCCGAGAGGTCTGAAGCAAGATACTCACTCAAAGTATGGAAATCTCCGCCGTCTGCCTGCCTGCCAACATGAAAAACCGCTCTCTCGACTGCACAGTTCCCTAGGACGAAAGACATCATGAGCACAGCCCCGCCATGGAGAAAGCATTTAAAAGAGGGGGCGGGGGAGGGGGAGCCGCAAGGAGAAAATCAAGCATAGACAGACGTTTAGCGTCTGCCCCTTGAGGAACGGCCGCGCTCCCGCTTAGGGGATCTCTTGGGACCCCCCCCCCTCCGCTCTTACCCTTGCCCGCACCTTTGGTGCTGTCAAGGCCCCGGCGCTTGCGACGCTTCGTCATCTCTCCCTGTGACAAGGGCACCCAACACATGATAGGACCACCTAGCTGCTTGAGAAATGGGCGAAGCGTGGAGCGCACAAGATCCGAAAACCTCAAAGCAATCAGCGATGCCCGGAAGCGGATGTCGATAGCAGTGTGTTTGCCCCACTCCCCTCGTGAGGGAAACACACCGATAATTTCCTCAACCGAGGTCAGGATACCTCGAAGTTCGGAGCGGATCTGGGTTTGACGCGCGATATCCTCCATACGCCCTAACGGAGCGTCGAAATCATGAAGCACCAGCTCGTAAAGCTCCGCCTTCACCTGCCACGAAGAGGTCACACATCCGTTTCTCCAAAGCAGTCAATCCCTCCCATCTCGTGCGCGTAGTAGCATTCCACTCTGCTAGGCCATCTTCGATGCGCGTGACACGAGCCTCCAACTCCGTAGACATCTCCACGCGTGGGGGGGACGGGGATCGCGAAGCAGGGAAGCGGGCAGAAAAGCTGCGAAGCAAAATGAGCATCTGAAGCTACTGGTACTCAACTTAACTGAACTGCCATGGCAAAGCACCACACAACAGGAAAGTCCTGACACTCCGTAGGCATGTCCTCTATTGCAGCAGCAGCTGCAGCTGAGTCGTCCGCAAGCAGACCACCAAACTGACAGGGAGAGGCGAATGGCATTAGAGCTGGAGTACAGCGACGCTGACCAACAGCCTGCTAAATCATCAGCATGCGGTATGTGGATGCAGCAGGCAAACAGATCTGTGATTGAAATTCTGAAATGTAATAGGACCGATACCGCTGCAAAGCAGCAATACTCAGATGGCGATAGACCAGACAATGAAACATAACAGACTGGGAGACACGGCGAATAAATAAATAGAAACGAACGAAAGACCGACAACGAAAACCAGGAAACGGGCGGAATGGAGTCGGTGACAAGCACCCATTGGTCTCCCGACAAGCGGGACCAAAGCCCAACGGTGGGGACTCACAAAGACCGCACCATGCGGCAGGATGGTCTCCCGACAAGCAGGACCTTCTTGCTTAACCCTCAACACAATCATGACCTGGACGGACACGCCTTTTCGTGCGTAATGCGACTCCCCCACGAAGCGAAATGACGAGCGCAAAACAAACACTGTAAATTTGCACGTTTGGAACCCCTGCAGGTCGACTCGTGTGCTTCACGGAGGCCGATGGTTTGAAAAGTCGCGGAACAAAAATTACAAGTTTTGTTAAGGTCAGCACTGCCTCGACAACTGGCTTCATGAGCAGCCTTTTCCCCTGTTGTGAAACGAGATTTACAAATATCACGCTGCCACGATGGACCTTCGTTTGCTATTCCATCCGGTCGACGCAAACACTCTTTCCGATGTTTGAAAATGGTGTCATCGGTCGTGCCTTCAGGATAAACTCTTTCACAAAAAGGGCATGTGCGTGTGAGCACGTCCTCACCCCTACAGAT
>CAJNJA010047674.1:0-26227 GCA_905231915.1 Symbiodinium necroappetens | reverse complement strand
AGAGTTTAGGGTTTAGGATAAATTGAAATGGGCGTCCTCTTGGGTCAGCTACCGTGGATCAACGCAGAAGACTAAGATGCTTTGCTCGGCTGGACTGTGAAATCCTACGCGAGGCCTGGCCCTTGAGTCGTGGTTATGTGGGCCAGGCAGAAGTGTCCGACAGAAATTTTGTTTAGATTTTGGATTTTGAAGACTTTTAAATAACTTTTGATGAATTTTGATAACTTTTGATAACTTTTGATAACTTTTGATGACTTTTGATGATTTTTGATGAATTTGATTTTTTACCAACCCTTAGGATCCAGCCCCCACTGTCACTGATCCCACCCCCAAAACGAGGACAGTGAATTATCCCAGTACTGATGATAATCGCAGCTTTGCTGACGGCCCATAAAGGTAAGATGGGCGAAGTCTTAGTAATAGCAGCGTAATAGTAGCCGCTTGTAGTCTCTCTATAACCCCGTTCTGTTTATGAAAGACCCTATGTTATCAAGACTTCGCACACTCTAAACGGCGGTGTTCTGACGCTGAGCCTTCATTACTGTCGGGCTGTAATGTCGTACTACTGTATCCCTTATTATGTTCATGATGATGATTACGTGACGTTAGCTTGCCCTTAACATACGCCCTAAACGCTTAAACCCTGAACCGCAAGCCATTACTAAATCATAGAGCCCTAAACCCTAAACCACTATCGAGCCCTGAACCCTAAACCATTTCTAGAACCCCACGCTCTAAAGCCCTAAAGAGGGAGCCCTTCAAGCCCAAAAAGCCCCTGCAAGGCGGAGCTGGCTGAGGAGCTGCGTGGGCTTTCCTGAATCAGCCGGCGCCTCAGTGTTTCCTTTTCAGGGTTTAGGGTATAGGGTTCGAGACTGGTGGAAGGTTTAGGGTTTAGGGTTTCGGGCTCTGTAATGGTTCAGGGTTTTAGGGTTCTTTAATGGTTAGGGGTCTTGGCTTCTGTCTATAGTGGTTTAGTTGGAAGGGGAAGTGTTAGGGCTTCGGGTTTGTTTGTTTGGGTTTTTTGTTTACAGGGTGGCGACTCCTGGGGAAAAAGCACGAAGCCAAGAGCTTTGTGCGGTTGCTGATGGCAGTTTTTCTCCTGGTGGGTTCATGTTTGTTTGCACGACTGTTCCAACGTTGATTCATAGATCAGGCGGCAGGGTTTCGGGATTCGGTGAGCCTAAGTAGTTCAGCGTCGCGACCATTGCTGATAGTCCTTCAATTGATCTTAATCGTCTTAGTGTTCCTGTTGGTCCCTAGTATCATTTTCGCAGTTATATGTCATTTTTGCGATTTTTCTCTGCCATTAGTTTGTATTAGCGTTGTCGGAGTGACCCTGCGCCGATTTCTCTTGCAGCATCGTGTTCAGAATCCTGCTCGAGAACCAGTAAGATGGCAAACTCCCCAAGTAACTACAGTCTCTATTGTAGTTCCTGTTTTGCTTAACCACATGTAATGGTTAGGATCCTATGAAGCAAAAACAAAAAAGGAACTACAATGGAGCTTATAAGACTTTATGGTACCATGTCAAGGCCTTTGTATATTTTCCGTGTGGACGTTTTTTCGGGATCTTTGTGTTAGGATACTACTGTATACGGTCTATGTTAATGCCCCCGCTGTCCCGCAACCGATGCATTTCTGCTCCAAGGTCAGCTGAAACGGAAGCGGGACAGAGGCACCGTTGCCAAGGTTGTAGCTGTGGTCTGGCATATGAGTAGTTCTCTAAATTAGGGTCCCCTTTTAGGTCCCCGATGTAGTATGGCACGCTTATAACAAGGACCCTGAAAGGGACCTTAATTTAGAGAGCTACCATTACGTTGCTTCCATCTGCTGGTGTCACTAGACTTTAGATTGTGTTAATCGCATTCCCAAGAGGAGCTATGGTCGCTACAAGGAGTCGCGGAGCCAGGGTTGTCTGTAGGAGATTCTGCAGGCAGTGCCAGAAACCACACCTCTGCGTCCTACGCTAACACACCACTCGTAGTAGTCATGCTACGTCTTCCGTTCCCAGGCCATTCTGGCAAGTCGTCATACCATGACCCTATATAGAGCCCAAAATATAACTCCTAAAGCCCTGTAGCCGAAGCCGTAAACCCTGAAACTCCAAGCCCCCACACTGCATGGGGAACTGTAAAGCGCCATCAAACCAGCCCGACAAAAACTGATGTTTGTCGGTAGTTCGTTGTGAGTCCAGGGGTTTTGAGGACTTAGCCTTTTCCTTTTTCCCTGTTGGCATGCTAAAGCTCGAAGAAGCCCCTGCATGGAAGGAGCGGGAGAGGCCAGAGGAGGAGCCCGATGCCGCCGCGCACGCGACACCGCGCATGGCATCAGGAGCAACCCCAGCAGGAATCAGAATTCAATTGGAGTCGCAGTACACGTGAGTATTCCCGTATCCGTAGCCCTGGGATCGTTCTCCTGAGCCCAAGCCCCTGGGACCTTTGAGCCCAAACAACCGATTGCACACCTCGTCGTAGAACCACATCAAAAATCATCAGCGTCGATGTAGAAGCTCACCCGAAACACTAAACCCTAAACAACTTCAAACACCCTAGACAACCCTTAGACACCGCTCAAAGACCAATAGGGTCCTGACAGAATCGTATAGAAGCCCTCGGATCTTTCAACAAGCGCCGCCTAAACCCTAAAAGCTTTTTGCTTAAACCCGTAAACCCTAAACCCTTCTAAACCGTCAACGCGTGCGATTCTAAGCCCTAAGACCTTAGACCATGAAACCCCGGCAGGATCCATCTGACTGTGGGGCCTCGACACTGCACTCGGCGGGTGACGAGGGCACCCGCATGGCACGCGGGACAGTGCTGACCAGGCAGGGTTTCGAGGGGACTGTTTTTAAGAAGGCTTCCATTCTAAGGCTCTTGATATCTCTGTCTATACAGCTGTATGAGTCTCTATGTATTTACATATATGCGTATGTAGATATACATATATATATATATATACATATATATATATATTGTGTATATATATATATACATGTACATATGAAGTTACAGGGTCTCTGAGGGCTCTATCACGACTCCATACTCAGGATGTAATGGTATGGGGCTGAAAACATTTAAGCACGATTGAGGACGCATGTAATTATTCTCCGACCGACCACCAGCAGGATCGAACAGGCATCCAATTCTCGACCCACAAATCTTAGGACAGTCTGCTTTTCCCGACAGCACCATCGAACGCGTTCTATTCTAGAAGAGCTTGCTTTGACAAGCTACAAAAACAAACCTCCCAAGACAGTTTTCTCCGACCACAAGCATCCCAGAACAGTCCGTCACCGCCATGTAGGACAGTTTCTCCTCAGGACTTATCATCTCAGACACCGCAGCTCCTCATTCTAACAATAATCCTCGGGACTCCAAGAACTCCTGACTATTCCCCGGCACTTTATCAAGAGTCAAGGCCCTGTTAGAATATGAATTTTCCTGTTTTCTCCATGAAGCGAGTTGGGATGCAGGGGGTGGCAATGGAGAGTTCAACAACGCGACTGACCTGAGAATGATATGTAATATAGAAGCGTAAATGATTACCAATACTAGTTCGGGGGTTCCTTAGAGTAAGTATAGTACAAGGTGCCCCAAAACCCTATTGAAACTATGAAGGCCCCTGCGGTACGCGGGAGGTTCGCTAACTTCGGGCTCCTGCTTGGAACCCTAAACCCTAAGTCCTAAACCCACGAACAAGGCATCACCCTTCCAAAGGCTCCCTGAAAGACAACCTGACTCAGAGACCTCCCCCCCTGTCCCTGGGGTTTAGGGTTTGGGGTTTCGAGAGATTGTGAAGGGTTTGGGTGCAAATAAGTGTTTACCAAAAGTTTTGGGCTGGGCTGGGCAGGGCAGGGTTGGGCCTGGGCTGCTGTGAACACACACAGGCTATACTTATTTCGACTTGAGGGTCTAGGGTTTAGGGATGGCTAATTTGAGCACAGCTGTGACAAACTCGTGCAAGGATATGGGTTGTGGATTTTAGGGCTTAGGATTTTATTATACTAATGCTAAACCATGTACTTGAAAGGAATCCGCAGTCGTGGAGGGCTTGAGAATAATACATTTCCTGTACTTAGAAGACCCTCAACCCGAACCCTTAAACTTCGGTCCAGGCCAGTCGACGCCCCAACCCTGGGGCATCGTCGAGGATGGGATCCAGCCGGCATGTTTCAAAAGCCACTACATTTGATGACCGCTGCTCAACCAGCTCAACCGCTGTGCTTTCTGCTAGAGAGTTTGTGGGTGAAGCGAAGCGTTGCCTTCTTGCGATATGCAAGAACTGCATTGGCCGCGATGCCTGTCGTGGCTTTGTGACACTGCCTGCTGTAGCTCCAATTTCTGAAGTCTTGCAGCATGCGAGCCAACATCCAAAGGCCTCCGAAATCAATGCGCAGTTGTGCAATGTCATGAAGCATAGTTGAACATGTACAGCACCACGAACATCAATCGTGAAGCAAGACTCTTTGCGACTCCATAGTGAACGTATATGATGCTGACTTCTCCAGCACTGTCATGGCGACTGGGTTCAAGGCGGTTCTGCTCTGGTTTATCTTTGTAGAAGCATAGCATGGTCTTTCTCAGTGACGGTGCCCCAAGGTACTTTAGCTGCTGAAGCATTTAGCAAAGCAAGACAGACAAAACGGGATATGCCGACCCAACGTGCGAGGTCCTGCTCATGGGACACACCGCGGCTGGACACCCAAACAAAGGAGTCAGCTCCACTTGCATAAATCGCAAGTTGCCCCTCAGGCTGGAATGACGTCCATGAAATCGATCATCTTTGACGGCTATCATTCAAAGGCCTGCCTCGAAGACAAGACAGTCAATGCAAGTGTAGACAAGCGGCCGGATGGAAAGGGTCGGAAAGGGCGCATTGCCTGGATTCCCTTGGTACCTAGCACCACGGAAGGACACCAAGCATCTCCAGCAGACAATTTACGTGGCTCACAATTCGTGGGGCACTCTTCTGTCACGCTTCAGCAGCAGATGCAAACAGAGCACCGGGGTCTGAGCCTCAGGCTGCGGTTCGTCGGAACCCGGATCCAGCTCTGGGACTGCGGAGGACGATCGCATATCAGTGGAGTCGTGTTGCCCACTTTGCCTTCTGACAACAGGTCATCCCCAATTCCTGGAGAATTACTTTGAGTCGCAGCCCGAGAAGATCTTCCAGCACTGCGAGGCGGACATCGCGCATCGTCCCACGCAGACATGTGAGGCATCACGCTTGGACTTGTGCTCATTACCTTGGGACAACTCAGCAGAAGAAGATTGCTAACGTTGCTGACGATAGTGGTGCCTCATGCAGGCGAACGGGCTAGTCAAGGGGCTGCAAATCTTGAGGTGCTCATCTACGTCCTTGTAGCCGTGAGGGACCAGGACACCGAAGATAAGAAGAAGGACAAACCATGGGAACAAAAGCAAGGGAAACGCGAGTCGTGCACGCTTCAGGCATAGGCGAGCTTCTTTCTTTTCCAAACCAGGACATTGAGTACTTCAAAGCAGCCCGTGCCGTGGCCCAAGCACCACCTTTGACTTTGCCGAGGAATTGGTTAGTAGCTGTAGAAGACGCCTTGGGAAGCAACTGTAATTCCGAGGATTTCTATTTGATTCCAGACCTGTTGCTGCTGATTGCACTTGCCCGTGAGTGCGCATGCTGGCTTGCAGCAAGGAGGCTTTGGCTATCCACTCGCCCAACGCTGTGACCTTTGCTTTGATCCACAAGCCAGAGCCTAGACTTCAGGACTGCTTGCAATTGCTTGCCCTGTTAAGACAAGTACCCTCCAAGCTGCAGCTCATGGAATGTCAGGCACTGTTCAAGCCCCAGCCTACTTATCCAAATCGATTCCTTGCCCAGGTTGGACCGGTTCCATGAGAGCGAGCGCAGCGAAGTCTTCAAGCAGTACGAGCGGGAGCTCACTGCTTCGATGACTCATGTACACCGTATGTGTGGGTTGTCATCCATAAGGATTCGCAGCTTCTGAGGTGTAATCATCTACTGACCTGGGGTCTAGGACGTCAGTCCAAGATTCTTGCCGAAGAGGACCCCCAAACCAAAGACGGAGATGGGTTGGCCAGGCACCCCGAACCTTTTTTTTAAAGAGATGTCCACCCCCGCTCCCCTTTCTGAACATCAGACACCTTTAGACTATTGTACCGAAAGCAATTAGCCAGGGACGTAGTGATGCATGAGTGATGTGCGAATCTGTGTAGCCTCAGGAGCTGCTCAGCATCGCTCCAAACAGAAACCTCGTGACGTGGACAGCAAGAGAGCTTGAATAGATACTTTCAGTACTTCCGACTTGGGCGACCTAACATGCTTGTGTACTGTTTAGCTAGGCTTCAAGGTTCCCAAGCACGGCATTTTCTCACCGTCTCTACCATGCTTGCTCATGTGAGAAAGCTTGACACGGGCCAATGCACTTGTCATTTGAGAGTTTGCGTGCGCCAAGACATGCCTGCCTACCTCGATTTGGGCCGCAACCCTGGAGATGCGATGCAGTGAAGAGTGCGTGCAGACACTTTCAATGCATCCTCAATCTTGCGCTCTCCGTGCACTCCCAGTGAAGATAGGCAACAAGTCCTGTCGTAGATAGGCGCAAGGATTTGAGGCCTTCACGGAAGATGTTCCGCTCAGTGCAAGTCAGCCCGACATGGCTCATTGCCATGACCAGGACGACACACTCTTCAAAGCGTGGACAAAGACCCGCGCTGGGCTGGGTGAGGGAGGCAACTGTGGACAGGGCTGAGATGATGGGTAGCGGAAGTAACACACATTCAAAGATGGAGACATGCAAGGACCGGCAATGTCAAGTTTGTCATGCATTCTTATTCTATATTGTGATCTGGGCGGGGCGGGGGCAGGTTGTTTTTCTTTCGCTGTGTGAAGATGTGTCTGTCTCTCCGCATTTCATGCTGCCACGTATGTCCATGCATACCTTGTGACATCAAATTGCAATGAGTTTGGGGGCGCTCCTTGCACGGCTTACAGGATGTTTGCGTTCTGCTGCCAGTGAGGATTATGGCAGTGTGCGTTCCAGATCGCCAGATCTTGCAGCCGCCAGCTCAGCACCTGCCTATGCTGGAATTACACTTGCGCTGGGCACCTACTATAGTCTACTATAATAGTAGCATTATAGAATACTATAGTCTACTATAGTATGGTTATGGTACTAAGTGCCTCTTCGCGGCGTTCGCGGAACCAAGGGATCACCTGGACTTTATGTGTCAAGTTCTGCAGGCCGATGAGGCTTGGCGAGGGGATGTAAAGAACGCTGCAGCAGACTGACAGCTCATAGCTGTTTTGCGGGCCCGCAAGTTAGAAAACTCGGTTCCTCAGCAGCAAATCGGCAGCAGTAGTAAATTGAAGGGGGCAAATTGCAAAGCTATGCGAACCTATGCAAAGCTGGGTGATCTGCCACCCTAAACCCTGAACCTCCCAGATTGTGCTTTTCGAGAAGAACACCTTCCTCGTTATCTCGGACGCCGGCACCAAAGCCATCCAGGTTCGGAGCTGAGACACAGGGAGACTTAGTAGCATCATCATGATAGACTATATAGTCTACTATCATAGTACCATGATAGATACTTTAGTCTACTATAGTAGCATTCTAGAATGCTATGGTCTACTATAGTATGGTGATGGTACTAAGTATCTGAGCTTTGAGCTGAGCTCCGGCAAGGACTGCTGCCGCTTTGAGAAGCTCTCCAACATCATCAAGCGGTGCTTCCTGCCAGGGTTTAGGGTTTAGTGCCACGCTTCCCTGGCCTCTTTTGGCTTCTTGCACTCCCCTTTAGCCTGTGAGCCAGGTTTAAACTCAGCTGCCAGAAGGCGAAGACGAACTTCCACAATTTCGAGGTGCTGGCTGAAACTTCCCTGACTTAGGATGCTCGTTCGGATCGATGAACGCAGCGCAGCAGCTTTGCAGCAGCTGTCTCGTACTTCAGGTGAAGAACGACAAGTTTCGAGCCACGATGGAGCCCTTCCTCTCGCACAGCTATGTCAGACTGCTGGGCAAACATGTTGGGCAGCTAGGGCAATGAGTAACCAGATTACGAGCATGAGTTGAGGACTCGTCAACTTTGTCTAGTAATGTACAGTTTGTCAACGATGTGATGCAGGAGACGGACTATAGACTACGTAGCGACTTGCCAGCTCGATTGCTAGGGCTTGGGATTGCTCGCCTTTTGGTTTGGCAGCCCCTGTATGAATGTGTAAAGACTGCCCATTCGATGCGGCAGTTGAGCGCTAATGAAGCCCTTCAGGCGCAAGTAGACTTTTTTGAAGTCCAACCGGAGATGCCGCGCAGCCTCCGTGCAGATCATGGTTGTGGTCTCTGACCTTACCATCACCTCCTCAGCCATCTCTGCAAACCTTTGGGCGATGGCCTCAGGAAGGCATGGGACTTGCAGTCACAAGTCTTCCCAGACAGCAACGAAGCGGAGATCAGCCTTGCAAGCAAAGACCTTCCTCCCCCCCTCTGCCGGCTTTCGCTTCAGTCAAAACTGTGACGTGCCCAGACATGCCTAGACAACCTCCACTGGCATGCGCTGGCATGCACTAGCATGTGGCATCTGCTGATACTTGTTGTCTCTTCAGCATCTGACGTACTCAAGGCAGCTCGCGCTCACTTTGTGGAGATGTTGAAGGCACGAGCGCAGTGCCAGACTGGTACAGCTTCGGATTCCGTTGTTTTTTTATGTCCGAATGAGTAGGCAAGGCATTAGGGGCATGTCTGACAAAACACGGGTCTGCCTGTGTTGAGATTACTGGTTATACTTGTGTGGCGGAAGAGACGGCGCCAAGTGTTTCGGTTGGCCAGAACGGTACCTTCAGTGCGCTTCTGTGAGATGGCAGTAGCCTGCGGGCTCCTTCTGAAGCGAATTTAGCGTAGCTGCTGGCTTCACTTCGACCCTCACCTGAGAGTTTCTCTTGCTGGCGGCTTCAGCTGAAGTCGCCGGCATTGTGTGCAGCTCTTCTATGGGTAATTTAGTTTCATCGCGAAGAGTCGCTCCTTCGACGAGCACGTCTGATTCTTGATTCAACCGTCTAAAGGATATTCAGTTGTGTCCTACAGCTGTGCGTCTGGTAGCTTGAATTATTGCAGCAGCTAGGTTGAAATCAACCGCAGCCTGTGTCTTGCCCGGCTTCATTCAGCTTTGCGTCGGAAGTGCGGTCTTGATCGCTGGCCAGTAGCCCAGCTGCAATGTGTTGCACAGACTTGGCCATGGTTACCAGGAGTTGTTGGGCGCATGCTTGAAGCTGCTGTTGTAGCTTGAATCTCGGCTCCGGGAGCAGGGCCCACATTGATCTTACCATGAGAGGATCACCGGAGCAGACACCAGGAAGTCGCCCTGAGGAGAAAGGAACGGAGTCTCAGCTCAGGCTTCTTGACAGATGCCATGCGGGACCAAAGACATATGGACTCTCCCGTTGGATCCTTCAGATACGCAGTGGGCATGTGACTTCACTGCCTCAAGCGGTCTGAAAACTATGGCCAAGACTCTTCTTTTCTGTACAACTGCTAGCCAACAACTTCAGCGCCAGGACTCGCGCCAGGCCATGCTGACATCGGCAGGTGCTGCTTACATAGTGTTTCGCTACGGTAGGTTTGAGGGTTTAGGGCTTTGGGTTTAGGGTTTACAGTTTCGGGCAAGTGGAGTGCTGAATCAGGATTCTATGTTATGTGATGCTCGAAGTATTCCACTCTTTGTAGTATGTCATACGACCACCAGATAAACTGCGGCTCCGAGATCTACCCTTTTGAGGCTTGAGAAAGGACAGGCCCGAGATCCAGACCCTACCTGAACTCTACCCAACCTACTCCACAGGGTCTGCATTCTGACTTGACATAGAATTCCTGAGACAGATCTTGAAGACAGGGGCTGGTAGGAGTAGGTTTTTGGGGAGGATCGCGACGTCCCAAATTTCCGGCTTAAAAGTAGCCCTTGCTAACCCTTGTAATGACCCCTTGTAGGAACTCTTGAAGGAACCCTAGTCTGGTCATTGTAGTTTTGGGGGTTATGTAGAATATAGAAAAAGCCAAAACCCCATTATTATTTTGGCCCCTACATTAAGGCCCCTCTGTTCGACTCCTTTGTTTGGCAGCTGCGATGGCTCGAGGCTGCAGCGATGCGTAAAGCCACTCGAGCAGGCAGTCGTGGGGTTCGACATGAGTGCAAAAAGGGGTTCCTATGAGGGTTGTACAGAAGCCTGAATAATTACCAGTATTATTGTCAGGATTCCTTATTATAATTATGGTATAGTCGGCCCAAAACCCTATTCGAATTATTAAGGCCCCTACATTAGACCCTAATTTAGAGAAATACCCATGAGGGTCTTATCAGGGGTTACGAGAGAGGTTCCTACAAAGGCTACAAGCAGGCTACCACAAGAGCTTCTACGAGTAGAAGGGTTACTGGGGTATTGGATTCATGTCCAGCGTTCTGGGGCATCGGGTCCAATTCACGTACACGCTGTGCGCAACAGCATCAATAAAGGCTGAGGGGGACGGGGCTGCCGTTCATGATAGGTGCTTCATACATCTCATCACATCTCTCAAAATTACTCGAATGACTGGACTGCGAATCTTTGCCATCTTCCTGAGAGTTGCCGTTCTTGACGTCTAAGCGCGTCCGTCAAATCAAGCCTAACATTCCAAATACTGGGCACCAGAAGCTTGACACTACAAAACAAGGGCAGCAACCGCGGGGATGGTTTGCACCCGCCGAAGTACCGCAATATACCGAAGCGCGGAAAGGGCTTTCATGCACGATACCGTGGAAAGGGCGCTTGCCATAATCGTCCAGCACGTCTTGAGGTCGATCAGGAATCAAGTGGTATCTCCGCAGCCTTTGAACCCCATACATTCCCTCCAAAGCCTAAACCGTAAACACTAGGTATACCGAAACCCTAAACCCCCTAAACCCTATATCTCCCAAGCCCCGCAAGCCAAAAAACCGCACAAGAGGCCACGCCTCGGCCGGCAACGTCGGTCGGGAGGCGTCCCTGGAGGGGCTACTGGGGTTCACTTCAAGGGTTTAGGAGTTTAGGGTTTTGGGTTTAGGACTCTGGGGTTTCGGGTGTATAGTTATAGGCCGGCCTGAAGATTGAAGAATAGATGAGTTCTGTCATATCTCTGTCTGAATCAGGAATGTGCAAATGTTACTTTCGCAGAAAGCGCTCCATCATAGAGCCCCGGTGCTTCAGCATGGGATCAGGTACCCGGAGGGCGCCACCACACCTCCAGCAACTGCAAGGCCATTCTCCGCCTGGGATTCATATTGGGATTACCGCACGTAGGATCCCCCAAAACAGGGAACTACCGGTATGAGTTTAGCATTGAGGCGGCTTTGAAACCCGGTTGGGGCGTGGGGAGGTTGGGGGTTCAAAGTCCCTGAGTGCAGCCCCATGGAGCAACCTTAATATAGGGTTTAGGGTTCACAAGGTTAGGGTTTAGGGTAAATGATTACCAATACTATGTCGGGTCCTTATTATAACTACAGTATATTGGGCCCCAAACCCTATTCTAATTGTTAAGGCCCCGACATTAGAACAACTTTACAACCCAAGCAGCCGAAGATTTTGCGCCTAAACCCTAAACCCTAAACACCCAAGCAGCCGAAGATTTTGCGCCTGCCCGTGAGTGTCAAGACCTTTGTGAAGATGTTTCAGATCCAGAGTTGCTTCGAGTTTGGGGCATTTAGGGCTTTAGGGGTTTGGGGTTGAGGGTTTAGGGGTTTAGGGTTTAGGGGTTTAGGGTTTAGGATTTAGGGTTTAGGGTTTAGGGGTTTAGGGTTTAGGGGTTTAGGGTTTAGAAGTCGGTCACCGGAACATCGGCGGTGACTTAAAGACACAGGACACAGCAGACATCGGCCTGCCGCATCCAAAAGCTTCCGCTCCCGAAAAGCTGTAGCCCCAAACCCTGACGCGTCCTCTCGGGCCCTGAAGAAAGGCTTGTCATCGTCCACGGCCTTTTACCCGAAGTCGTATCTCGCCCCCTCCGGCGGCCTTCTAGCGACTGCTGCGCATCTCAATTAACGAAGTCTGCCAGAATCGGACACCCGCAGATGCAAACAACCAGACAGCAGACAGCATGATTGCTTGCATTAGCCTTTCTGTGGGCTCCAGTTATTTAATATATTCCAACTTTTTATGCTTAGCAACCTACTGCGTAAATGTAACTGAGGCCTTGGGCCTTAGAAGACACGGCAACGCCGGGATACACCTGCGATGAAATCTGCTTACGCAGAGGAGACTCTCTTCCCTGGGCGCGCCTCCGTGCCCTGGCGAGTCCTTGATCAGGGGTTTAGGGTTTTGGGTTTAGGGCTTAGGGTTTGGGGTTTTGGACTTAGGGTTTTAGGATTAGGGTTTAGGGCTTAGGGTTCCGAATTGCGTGGAGTTGAGGAGCTTTTGCGACTTAGAGTTTAAGCAGCGACTCCAGCAATGAGAATTGGGGCCTCCTTTTCGAGAAGGCGAGGAGTTGCAGACTTCGGCATGCAGTGAGAGAACGTAAGGTGTCTAAACCACTAACGACTCTTCTGCAAAGGAGCTTTTGCTGTTGGGCCTAATGTTCGTTCTCAGGGATGCCTTAAGCGTTGACGGACTCTCTCTCTCTCTCTTCATAACTTGCACGGCGATCGCCTCCCCATCCTCCTCCTTACCACTTGCTGCTGCTGCTGCTGCTGTTGCTGCTCCTACCGCTATTTCGACTAAATACCACGACTACGACGACGACTACTATTGCCGCTATCGCTAGCACTACCACTGCCACTGACTACAACTGTAATACGACCACAAGTACTCCTCCTGCTAGTGCACTGCAGCGGCCGCGACTACATCGACTAGTACGACCACTGCTGCCACTGCTACCACCACGGTCATTACCAGCTCGATCACGACAACGGCTAGAACTGCTTTTGTGCTGGTACCAGAGTGGGTCTCGTGCCGACATCAGAGGGGACCCTCAGCACCACGACCGCCAAGTTGTGCCTTTACCAAGGCAGCTGCCCCGCGGCCCGCGACCCGGGCAGGAGAAATGCCCATGCAAGGAGCTCAAAAAGGTCAGTCGATTTCGGCTGTGGGGAAATTTGCTGGTAGGTTTCTTTTCTTAGTTATATACCGCGAAACCTTATTCTGATTATGAAGCCTCCCACATTTTCTGAGGTGTTTCTGAGCAGGATTATAAGGTTTGATACGGCTCTCTCATGTTGACATAGGGATATTCAAACATAATTGCCGTTTTGGTAATCTGGTAATCGTTTTCACATCTCACTTTCCAGGGTCTACCAGGTGCAGGTGCGAGTTTATAAGGCATAAAGGTTGGTCTAAGTTTGGCACTCTGTTGGCTGATGGGACGTCATAAACGGGGGTTTCCGAAAATAGGGGACCCCAATATAGTACTCTAAATAGTGGGATCCGTGTTATAAGGACCCCAAAACAAGGTAGCCCTGATTTTCCGAAACTCCCAAATGAGAAGTGGCTGGGGCACTTTCTCAGCTTGCCACCGAACCTCGCGCCCTACGAACTGACCGAACGCCCTCAGCGCAAACGCCCTAAACCCGAAGGCACACACACCTTGCACCCCCAAACCCCAAAGCCCTTTTGTCTCAGTTCCTTCAATTGCATTCCATACCGTTTTCGCTGGCTGTAGAAGTTTCTGAAATGTAAGAGAGAACTAAATCAAGAGAAAGGAAATCACACATGAGGAACAAGGAATTCAGAATGTAGAACAGACTCACCAAAAGACATTTTTGTTCGTGAATTTGGTGTTTCCTCCGTATAAAAGATCTAAACTAAAGAAACTAGTGCATTACCTGGAAGTCAGAACCCGTTTCAATGTATAACCAAGAGACGATAAAGTTTGTACGGGTAAAGGAGCAAGTCAGAAGAAATGATCCTTGTGTTTCATTCAATGTACGTCCTAAATGCAGATGAGAGTAACGAATACAACCAGGAAGAGATAGCACAACAGAAACAAACCACTACCGCAACCGTCCGCCACCGGAATTCGTTCCCCTGGACTCGTAACAAGACTCCTGGCAAACGAAGGCTACTTCCTTGCCCATTAAATCCTAGGCTGAAGGGACCGACTACTCCTTAAAACCCTCAACCCTAGACCCTAAACCCCAAAGCCCTACTCCGTAAGCACCTCAACCCAGCACTGCCCTACACCCGAACATTGCATCAGCTGCTTTTCCAAAGCCTTTGCCGAGGTCGCCCAAGCCTACAATGGCAGCCAAGGGGAAAAAGGCTGGAGAGTATATGGGCGGTTCTCTGAATTCGGGTCCCTAATAGGGTGCTTTCTCGTCAAAAGGGACCATGGTTCAGAGAAGTATGCGTATACCCAAAATAGTATTGACAATTATTTAGGCGCCCATATTATCCCCTTTTTGAGTCCCCCAAAAACACAAAGTAAAAAGCCCCTAGCTGGGGCTTAGGGCCCTAAACCCTTAGGCGTTTGGGTTTGGGTTGGAGGTTTCGGTCTAGGACATTTTCTGGTGGGTAGTTACCGTTATAGGAGCCGTATAGAAGGTCCATATACCTTATAGAAGCCCTATAGAAGCCCTATACACCCTAAACTCCCCACCTGTAGTTTCCTTTAAGTCGGCCCCCGCAGCAGCTAAGTGACCTAGAAACGCGAGACCCTCCAAAAGAGCCAGAAACACTCATGCCCAAGCCTTATAACAATCTCAAGATGCACCTTGAACCTTTAACCCTTAAGCCCATAAGCTTTCTGCGCCCTTGAAACTTTAAGGCAATTGAGCCCTTGCAGCTCGTAATATAGGGGCCTTATAATAGTTAGAATGGGGTTTTGGAGCCACTCATAATATAAATATAATACCAAGGAACCCCCAAAATAGTATAGGTAATTATTTAGGCCCCTACATTAGTGCAAGTTGTGACTGCCAGAGGCTTTCGAGGAAGAGCAGACGTCTTCACCGAGGCGAGGACCGGGTCCCTGCTAGTAAGCACTAAAAACCATCCCATGGGTGTAGTTCTCCAAAAAATTAGCGTTCTTTTTAAAGGGCTCCTTAAAGGGATCTATAAGGGTTTCTGCAGGGTTTCAAGAAAGCGTACTATATTCGTTCTATTTGGGTAGTTCTCCAAGCCAGGGTCCGTTTGAGGGTCCGTTCAAACTGATCCGGATTTAGAGAGCTACCCATAAGTAAAACTAGCAAAAATAATGGCAGACGAGGCAGCCTAAGTTGAAGATGGAACTATCTCTTCTCCGTAGATGCTTTGGTCCATGGAATCATGAACCGTGCTTTCTTTTATTTTCGAGCCCACGTTTAAACCCTAAACCCTAAACCCTACCCTTTGAAAAGATGAAGATGCCAGCAGTGGGGACTTCTTTACCGGGCTCGCGGTCCCAAGACGTGAAGCAGGTAGCGTCCGATGAGGTTGCTCAGATCCTAGACATAGATATGTGTATATATATATATGCATATACCTTTATTCTGATATATGTTGGACATATATATATATATAAACACGAAATTCGCAAAAAAATGTACGTACGACTTCTTCATACATCCCGCGGTCATCCCCCGCGCAGGTGCAACGATGTTCAAGCCTGCTTGGACCAGTGCTTGATCCGGCATATCAGGCAACCTCAAAGCTTTGGTGCGGGAATTTCCCTAAACCCAAAAACTTAAAACCCTGAACCCTTTCCATGGTTTTCTTGCATCCGAAATCTGGGACGTGAGGTTTGGAGTTTGGGGGTCTCCCTGGGAGAATTGTGGTTGGTTCCGAGTCGATGCGGGTTGTGGTCCATCGAGCGAGAACTATAACATACTATACAGCTACTACAACCTACTACACTGTTACTACAACCTACATGCGGGCTCGTGCATTCCCTTGTCCTGTTGAACATCCATGAGCCCTGAGGCGGAACAGCTCTAACATTTCAGGTTTTCCGTCCAAGCACATGACTAGTTCGGGCAACAACTACTTGCCTTGCAGCTAACTGCAAGAGACTCTAGATTCCGCAATATCGTCCCGAGATTGCCGGAGAACATGCTCCTAGCATCTTGAAGAGATCATTTAGAGCCCAGTGCAAGCCGTGCCACCTCATCGATCACAAGGCTTAGGGTTTAGGGTTTCGGCCAGGTCCAGGGCCCTCTAAACAGCCCTACCTAAACAGTATCCGACAGGTAGGCTTTACCCGTTTTGCTGGGGGTACGATGGTCCCTATGTACTCCGAAAGGCGAATATGGAAGCCTAAATAAATTACCAATATTATTCTGCGGGCTCCTTATTATAGCTATAGGCTAATATCTCCCAAAGAGCCCTACTCTAATTTTTCAAGGCCCCTGCACTACGGTGACCGCAGCCTTTGAGCTCCCAGGATACGGGGCAGGTAAGCTACAAAGCATTTTTATCCGCGAACTCAGCGCCCCTGAGGATTGGTTGAAGGACGGGATCCTTCTTATAGCGAGATATATGGGAGTTTTTCCGGAGAAAGCAGGGGTACCTTATTTTGGGAGCCCCCCATGTTGGGGTTCTCGGGGATTGCCCGGCAAGAAATCCCAAGCCCTCAAATGGTCAAACCCCCAAACCGTACACCCGAGAACGCTGAACTTTTCAACCTGGAGCACTGCCAACCTTCCATCGCAAATCCTCAGCACTCCGCCCCTAAACCCCCAAACCCTAAAAACCCTGAACCCTGAAACCCTAAACCCCTAAAGCCCCAGAGCCCTGCATTCAGCTTTGAAGAGAAGGCCTAGACCCTTAAACCCCTCGAGGCAACTCGATCCCTCTTTAAGGGCTCTACAAGGGCTTCTAGAGGGTTTCTATAAGGGGGACTATAAGGGTTCTATATGGGTGGTTCTCCAAATTAGGGTCCCTTTCAGGGAAAATTTCATAAGGGCGCCGCACTATGTTGGGGACCTCAACGTGACCCCAAGTTAGAGATCTGCCCATGTAGCCGTTTAGTTGTAAGGATTGGGACTTTCCATCTCTCTCTTTTTCGGGGGGGGGTCGGTGTTGCTAGGGTGTCGAGTCTAGGAGTTTTGGGATTCAGCGGTTTAGGGTTCCTTGGGAAGGCCCCAGACCCTTTCATTCAAGGCCCCCGGGTATTGAATCATCGTATTTCTCGAGAAGAGCTCTAAACCCCTGAACCCCAAACCCCGAACCCTAAACCCTAAGCTTGTGTCCCCCAGGTTTAGTGTCTCGTCGTGGAGGTTTCTAAGGCCCTGGGATCACAGGTTGAGGATTTATGGGGCTTTCCAGCAGAGTTTTCGCAGCTGTCTCTGGGTCCCTAAACCTTGTAAGCCCTGGCCCTCTAAACCCTAAATCGGGTTTTCTGAAGAACTGGGGTTGAGATTTTTCTAGTAAGGATCCTACTCTTTGAGAATCCGTCTACACAGCAAAGGTCCTACTATGTACGGACCTTGTCTGTTTTTGCAATACGGCCGAGGAGCTGTCAGGGTCGTCCCATGATAAAGATCGTGCTATTTCTAGGAGCTACAGTAATGTAGGGGCCTAAATAATTCCCTATACTAGTTTTGGGGTTCCTAATTAGAATTATAGTATAATGGCCCCCAAAACCCCATTCTAATTACCAAGGCCCCTGTATTAGCGTTCCTGAGGTTTCCGAAACTTGTGCAGGTTTTAGCCCAGCTTGAACAGGCAGCCAGTAGAATGTTCCAGAAGACCTTGTTCCTTCGGCCGAGCGGCACTCCGAAACCTAACTCGGAAGCACCAGAACCTGGCTCCAAGTCTATGTTTCCGGGCGTTCACGGCTGTAGTAATATAGGGGCATCGTTGCGATGCTGTACGCAGTTTGAAAGTAACTACGAGGTCATGGTAGCTATTGCTAGTTATGCGGACCCACTCCATTCCGTTGGGGTGCAGCGCCTGATTTCGTAAAGCAGGCGCTCAACCGCAACACGGAGGAAGCCAAGCTGACACTGAAGCAGAAGGCAGCTGGGTCTCGGAATGCGGGAGATTTCAGGCCTTTGCCAACACCCCGAAGTCGTGCGACATTTTATGGCTGGAAAGGATTTCGTAATTTGTGTGTCTTAGGCCTTACCGGGATGGCTCTAGTTGAGGGCGAGACCCAAAGCTGCGTCCAAGTTACTGGTCAGAGGGCTTGAGATGCATGAAGTTGCGGACATTCCCCGCCACTTTTGAGGCTGTTTGTTCATCGCCGCCGACGGAATTTCAAAGCCTCCCCTGAATGACGGTGCCCCACCTGCCTGACAGTGACATCGCAAGTTTAGTACAAAATAAAGGCCGCAACAATTTCGGACCACTGTCCTATTGGAACCCTTCATACTCCCCCTTGTAGTCAAGCACTCTTTAATTCTACTGCCCTTTGCGCTCAAGTCGCATGCTATATAACAAGAACCCCCTAAACCCTAAACCCTAAACTCGAATCTGTTAAATCCCCGGTAGTGCCCCTGAGAGATTTGGGGCGCCGACGGCAGATGCCCAGGAGATCGAGGAAAGACGCCAGCGCGTGGCGAAGCTGTCCTGTGCCCAAAGAAAGGGGGCCTACAAAAGTACCACTACTTACTATTTTGGGTGGTTTCCTTCTTTTATTTAAGTATAGTAGAATGGGCCCTCTTTTTAAAGTATAGTGGCATGGGCCCCCAAACTCTATTCCTAAGGATTAAGGCCCCTACATTCGCTGGTCTTGGAGGTTAAGGTTTCGAGTTTGGGATTCGGGGGATCCGGGTTTGGGGGGCTTCGAGATAAGGATTCAGGGTTCAGGGTTTTGGCTTGGGTTTCTAAGGGTTTATTGTTTAGGGGTTTGGTTTTTAAGGGTTTAGGAGTTTTGGGTGTGGTTTTCAAGGTGTGGGTTTTGGCTTTGGGCTTTAAGGTTAAAGGTTTGGAGTTTAGGGTTCAGGCTTGCAGAGTGTATCTGTAAGTATCCGTTTCCCCTGGCCGCCTGGCGGCATGACTGCAGATCCAGTCTCAGCTCAGCGAATGTTTGAAGGATAAGTTTCGCAACAAAGTCTTGGTTTGCGGCTTCTTCCGGCTTCGGTCTTCGAAATTGATTTTCCCAATTTCCGTCTAGTACCCGTTGCCATGCTTTCAGAAACAAGTACTGATTTCCTCATATGCTTGCCATGGAGACATCCAGCGACAAACGCAGGAAATTCATTTCGAGTCAAAGCCCAAACACTCCGTGAAAAGCAACTTCGAAAAGCAAAGCTGCAGGCTTGGTACCCGGCATGCCCTTCCTTCCTGCCAACCAGGCGGCCAGAGACCCAACACCAAGAGGAGGCAGATGAGGCGAGTGCGTCCTGTAGTTGTTTATAGGATGCAGTTCAAGGGAATATGAACAGCATAGGGCCGAAATGGCAACTCATGGTTAGACAGGGTTTTGGGTGCATTGAGTTCCCTTGTCTAACAAACCAAAGGAAATGCGGCAAACTTGTTGTCTTCGTTCTCTTGGATTGTTGAAACTAAATTAAGTAATCTCCGTTATCCAAATAGTCTCCTTCACGTACGTGGAAGTCTGGAATTCTGTCCACCTTCCTTGTGGGACTAATTTCTTGCCCGCTCTACCCCAACTGCCGAACCAGGGACCAGAGGGCAGTCGAATAGGGATCACAATTACGGACCAACGTCGGAAAATCAGTACCAAACTGGTCGAATCAGGAACCAGATCTGCAAATCTGGGGCCAAAGCCTACGCAGCAGGAACTAACCCTAAACCCCTAGGCCCTAAAACCCGCGATCAGGAGGGAGGCGTGTCCAACGTCCAAGGGTGCCGTGGCGGTTCATACATTTGGACTTTCAACCAGGGTTTAGGGTTTAGTTTCGTGGTGCCAGCCGGCTCGGCACAAGACCAGCTGGGAGGAGATGGAAGGAGCACGATGCAGAGTTACGACTTGGAGGATTCGCAGAGCCTCGTTCGCTTCCTCCAAGATGCGGAGATCCGTTTGGTTCGCCTGGAGTACCTCGTCGAGCTGCAAAAGGCAGAGAGGGTCTTTCCCCGGCGACAGGAAGCTGAGACAGAGACCACCAGGTGTGGACAAACTGCGCTGGTGGATGCCAGTGAACTAGCTAGACTGGAGATTGACGAGAGGACAGGCCATATCTCCACCATGATCAATTTCCCGTGGCCCCCGCGAAGGGTGACGGTAAACTTGGTCTCCATCTCCCACGCTTGGGAGAGCATGGAGCATCCAGACCCATGGAGGCCCGGGGAGCGCTGTGCAGTCCTGCGCATGTAATCTAGAAGCCCAAAGAATTACCTATACTATTTTTGGGGGGGTCCTTATTATTGTTATAGTATAATAATATAGACCCAAACCCTATTCTAATTCTGGGGGGCCCTATATTGGACATAGCAGGCCTCAAAAATAGCTGGCCATAACACGTAATTAAACCCTCCCCGGATGCCGAGGTTTCAGCTGGAAGCCATTGTGGATGCATTTCGTGTCCGACTGTGTGATGGCTTGGTATGGGTCTTTTTTGATTACATCTCTTTGCATCAGTACAAACGCAGCACCGCGCAGGACCAGCTTTTTCAGCGTGCTCTCCATGACATGCATATCCTCTATGCCCACGAGGCGGTAGAAGTGCACCTATTGGAAGATCTCACACCGGAGAGCCTGAAAGGCAGTCGGAAGGGTGCCATCCCGGTGTATTGCGAAGGAAAAGACACGGTCAAGGCCGTACCCATCCAGGACTTGAAGTTGAATGTTACGCCCTACGACGTGAGGGGCTGGTGCCAGGCAGAGATGGAATGGGCACGCCTGAGAGCTTCGGTGAAGGGAGCTTCGGTGCCACGCCCTCCGCAGATCTTCAAAAAAGCGATAAGCCAGCTCCAGTTTACTCATCGGAGTGATTTAGATGCAGTGGTCCAGCTTCAAGAGAAGGCGGGAGCTAAAAATTTCTCAGTCATCTACTAAAATCAAATCATGAAAGGACAGGCTCGCCAGTCCTCAGAATGTCCTCCATCACTGGTACAGGGATAATGTTTTAAGACCATCATTCGCGAATACTTGTTGTACGATTGTGCAGCCCGGTGACCCAAATCAAGTCCCAGCTCTAGCAGGGTAGGTTTGGTGAGCTTTGTATTCAGCCCCCAACATGCCGGCCTTTGGCAGTGGGTGACGAGTTGCGCAAAAGGTAATCGAAAGAATGATGTATGTACTGTGATAATCGCTTTTGGCAGCCATTGCCCACCATTGCTCATGTTGCGTCATCTTCGGCGCCAAGCTGAAATCCAGGGTTCTAGGTTGTTTCACGTGTCTGGGGTGTTGTTTTGATGATGGGTTTCGTTGCGAATATCGTGAAACAACTTACAATGAGGTGCGCTTGCTCATGTTGCGTCGTTCTTGGGGAAATCCGCTGTTCTAAGGAGATATCGAGTGTGGCTGATAAATTGTTGGGCCCTGGGTCGAGCCGCTAAGTGCTTGGGCGAAGATGTGGGCTGCGGTACCGCTCGTAGCTGGCCAAGCTTTCCAAAACTAGCGTATCTGTATGTACCCAGCTATTGAAAAAAACCACAGGTTTTCGTTTTGCCCGCTCCAGGTCTTCGAGCAGAAGGCGTCCTCCACAGAGCGCTTGCTCATTCAGGATCTGGACGCAGTAAAGATCAAAACGCTGTGCGCAGCGATGCCTTTCTACAGAAACCTCAAGGAGGTGGTCATCCCTGCCGCGAGCCTTAAGGTTCGCTGCAGCCTAGCAGCGGCAGTAGTGAGGTCTGGTGCGTGTGACATTCAGATGAATTGTGAGCATCTGCGGGACGAGGATGCCATTGCCTTTGCTGTAGCTTTGTCGAAGAACGATTGCGGACATTTGCAGCGGCTGAGCATCAAGTGCAATGCCATCAGCAAGAGAGGTACAGATGCCCTTCAGCAGATGGCGGCTCAGCAGGAAGCGCAATTTGTTGTTCAGAAGTGCGTCGGTCCGGAGCAGATGGCTAGCCCCAGCTCGGAGGGTGCAACGTGGATTATCTTCGTCAATCAGCGTCTGGCTCGGAGAGCCAGTTTGGTTGAGTCGAGTCTTTCGGGAAGCGCTGGCCGGCAGTTGAGCATTGGTAGTTTGGAGGGCTCAGCAGTTGAGCTCTACGTTGACTCTACAGAGACGGTGCTGGATGTAGCTGAAAGAATCGAAAACAAAGTTGGCCCATCAAGTGGACGCCTTGTGCTGATTGCAGGTGGCGACGTGTTCGATGAGTCCAGCCTGCTGTTGCAGCAAGTAGATGACCGAGAGGTCTCTTTTTTGGTTCAGGCAATTGGGGTGGGTCCCGCCACAATCAGCTGGCGGCGAGCCCAAGCTGGACATCACTTGACCCCGAAAGATGTTAATGCCCTCAAGGCCATTGTGGGGCTCACCCATAATGATGGAAGTTTGAGCGGTATACCCTGACTGTCGGCTCGCAGTTCAAGGAGTTCGAAAGCTGGCAAGGTGTCCACTTGCCGAGCAGTCTGCAGACCTTGACCTTCGACGACAACTTCAACCGGAGCTTGGAAGGCATCCAATTTCCGAACACTCTGCAGACCTTGGTTTTCGGTCGCCACTTCAACCAGAGCTTGGTAGGTGTCCAACTGCCGAGCAGTCTGCAGACCTTGACTTTCGGCCGTGACTTCAACCGAAGCTTGGAAGGAGTCTCGGAAGGTGTCCAATTTCCGAACAGTCTGCAGAACTTGACCTTCGGCTGGGATTTCAATCAGAGCTTGGAATTTGTTCAGTTTCCGAACAGTCTGCAGACCCTGACCTTCGGCACGAGGTTCAATCAGAGCCTTCAACACGTCCCGTTTCCGAACAGCTTGCAGGCCTTGACAATTAGCGAGAACTTCAATCTGAGGTTGCAAAAGGTTCAGTTTCCGAAGAGTCTGCAGACCTTGATCTTCGGCAGGAAGTTCAACCAGAGCTTGGTAGGCGTCCAGCTGCCGAACAGTCTGCAGACCCTGACCTTCGGCTCGAATTTCAACCAGAGCTTGCAAAGTGTCCAGTTGCCGAACAATCTGCAGACCTTGACTTTCGGCGAGGACTTCAACCAGAGCTTGCTAGGTGTCCAGTTTCCACACAGTTTGCGGACTTTAGCTTTTGGTAGAGACTTCGACCAGAGCTTGGCAGGCGTCCAGTTGCCGAAGAGTCTGCAGACCTTGATCTTCGGCTACATGTTTAATCAATGCTTAGCAGGCGTGCAGCTGCCGGACAGCCTGCGCACCTTGTCCTTTGGTTTCCGCTTTGACCGGAGCCTGGAAGGTGTCCTGCCAGCCAGCTTGCAGACCTTGACCACTGGCGCCAAGTTGAGCTTGGTGGACGTGCAGCTGCCGAAGGGCTTGCAAGCCTTAGCATTCGGTATAGAATGGGACCTGGATACTGAAGTCAACTTAGCTGACCCCCGTCGCCGGCGACGCGGCGAAATTCATCGAGATGTGACGCTGGAGGAGGAACTCGCAAAAGGCAGAGACTTCAATCGCGAAAGCTTGGTAGGGGTGCAGTTTCCGAACAGTTTACAGACCTTGACCTGTGGTGAAAAATTCAATCAGAGCTTGGTAGGTGTCCAACTGCCAAGCAGTCTGCAGACCTTGACCTTCGGCGAGGACTTCAACCAGAGCTTGGTAGGTGTTCAGTTTCCGAACAGTTTGCAGACCTTGACCTTCGGCCGCGACTTCAACCAGAGCTTGGCAAGTGCCCAACTGCCGAACAGTCTGATGAACTTGACTTTCGGCCGCGGTTTCAACCAGAGCTTAGCAGGTGTTCAGCTGCCGAAATATCTGCAGAACTTGACTTTCGGCCGCGACTTCAACCAGAGCTTAGAAGGTGTCCAGCTGCCGAAATATCTTCAGAACTTGACTTTCGGTCGTGACTTCAACCAGAGCTTGGAAGGTGTTCAGCTGTTGGAATTCCTGCAGACCCTGACTTTCGGCCGTGGCTTTAATCAGAGCTATGAAGTTCCGGATAGCCTGCGCACCTTGACACTCGGTAGGAGTGGATTCCACTTGTCCACCTTACCACCGTCCTTGCATAGTAGCAGGTCACCCTGCCTACATCGCGAACCGGTCGAAAAGGATCACAGCTTCCGTGACTTCCGGTTTCCAACGTGAAACCTGCTTAAACTCGCGACAGCAAGCTTCATCATTGATACACCTAGCAGTTGTCACAGAAACCAGGATGAGTAGCGTGGCTTAACGGAATCAGCAATTTCCAAGGCGTGGCTGCTGGAGCTGCAGTCTGCCTGGAAGACCGGACGGCGCTAAGGCTGCCGGAGCCGCTGCCTTGAAACAACCCAGACCTTCAGGTTTCCCTTAATTCGTAATTCAGGGATAATTTGAAGTTCTGGGAATCTCAATTGAGGCTTGCAGCAGCTTAGGCTTACTGTGGCTGTTTCTGCGCTGTTGTTTTATGACATTCTCCAGAGTGCCTATGGACAGACCGACACGGCTACCTCCGCCCCTGGCTGCCTCATGGAAAATATGAACTGCCCACAAGTAATGCTAATCAATGAAAGACCTAAGGCGCTTGCCATTGTCGCTATTCAACCTCGACCCCATGAGGCCCAACCCCGCCAGCAGCATCAGACGCAAGGAAACAGGCCCCTGAACGAACCAAACCAACCTCTCCATTAGCATCCATCCCACTATGGAAATACAATCAATGGGAGGCTCAGACAACACGGAGTCCAGCAATTTCAGGATTTGGGGCTCAGGGTCTAGGTTTCGGGTTGACTGTTTGGCCTGTGTTTAAAGGCCCAAGCGTCAGCGCTTAGGGCATCTGAGGGTCTTGGGTTTAGGTTTTCGGGCTTAGGGTGCGGGGTGCAGGAGTTTCTTCCAGCTTGAAGGTGTAGGACCAGAGGTTCACGTCGGGATTACGCTGCAGGGCTCGAGGCCTGTAGCATTTGGGAGAGTCTGGGTTTGGGTTTCAGGGCTTGAGGTGGAGTGGGCTCTACTTTGGGTTCAAATTTGGACTTGGGGTGTAAGGCTGAATTGCTACAAAAACGTTTTTACAGGGTTTGTTGCCGTGGAGTCAAAGTTACGAGTCCGACGGGTGGACCCTGTTGTCTTTGCCTTGCCATGTAAAGGTCTCCTCATCTACAACAACCCCCGCATCCCCATCCTAAGAGCCTTCAATAATTACGTAAGCAAAAGAAACCTCAACCTCAAGGTCTAAGCAGCCATACCGTCACTAGTTTTCTCCAGCAACCTCGTGAACCGAGAGTTCCTGCAGCGACGTCCTGAGTTCAAACACGTGGCTTTTCTTACGGACTCGCACATGGCTACGCACTTCACACGCACACAAAGATGCTGCAATCCACAAACCCTAGATCCTGATCTCTAGGGCTGAGGGGTTTACAGCCTAGAGTTCGGGCTTAGGGGTTTAGGTCCCGTAAAGTTTAGGGCTGGGGCCCAGGCCTGGGCCAGTGAGTTTAAAAATTAGGGCTGAGTGTTCTGATTCCGGGCCAAACGGATTAGTCAACCTCGGTCGGAGCCTTCCTCAGCAGACATGGGGTCATGTCAGTGCAATGCCGTGCACTGTCACAGCGAAGACACCGAGTGGGCCGGGCCCCCGATGCGAAATCTGTCACTCTGCATTTTCAGGAAGCCTCAAGCGGTCTTCCATCCCTTAATAAATGGAAAAACCCTGAACCAGACAACCAAGTGCCCCCTGCCAATGACAGGGTCTGGAATAGGGTTCCTACATGTGCTGGAACCCCAAAATGCGAGGTTTGGGCCGATTTTGGGTATAGATTACCTATACAGGGCAGAAGGGGGGGCGCCGAGAGCGAAAGGGCTGAAGGGTTTACTTGCAGCAAGGTCCATGCGATTTTGGGCGGGGGTCAGGGGTTGGGAAGTTGGGAGGGTCAAATTAGGGTGCAGGGTAGCTACGGCTGCTGCTCCGATGGCGACTACTGTTACAACTCACAATGACTAATAACAATCTATCTATCTATCTATCTATCCATCTAGCCATAGATATGTATACACTACATACGTACATACATACATACATACATACAGACAGACATACAGACATACAGACATACGTACATACATACATACATACATACATGCATACATACATACATACATACGTGCATGCATGCATGCGTGCGTACGCGTATGTATATATATATATATATGGTCACCCCCCCCCCCCATGATCCAGCCCAGCCTTCTTGCCATCTATTCGTCCACAGTCTTATGTCTCCAAACGCTTTTTCCGAGGTCCAGAAACCCTCGGTATTTACAGTGGTTTCTGCACTTCACACATACTGACCTCTACTTGTTGTGCTTGTTGGTGGTATGTGTAAA
>CAJNJA010047663.1:0-26227 GCA_905231915.1 Symbiodinium necroappetens | reverse complement strand
GCACAAGTATGATCAGTGCCCGCTAAGATCGCCAAAACTGGTCCCAAATCAGCCGGGACATCACACTGTCCCTAACGATTGAGTCCAAAGCAGACGAGCCGACCATCTGCTCGGATTGCACAAGTATGAGCTGTGTCCGTTGAGATCGCCAAGACTGGTCCCAAATCTGCTGGGACATCACACTGCCCACGATTATTTTGTCCAAAGCAGACGAGTCGACCATCTGACCGCACTGCACAAGTATGACATCTGCCTCCTGAGACTGCCAAAGCTGGCCCCAAATCTGTTGGGACGTCACCAGCATCGTATCCAAAGCAGACGAGCTGACCATCTGCCCGCACTGCACAACAATGATGATCGCCCAGGGAGAGTGCTGAAACTGGTGCTAAATCATGCTGCACATGTCTGCTGAATACACTCTTCCTCACTACACAACTGTTGGAAACTCGAACATCTCCGAAACGTGGTGAGAATGCGCAAGTCCGAGTCCGTCTGTTTGTTTTGCTTGGCCCCGCAAAATGTGACTGACCCTGTGTGGGACAGCACCAGGAGCCTGGACGGACCACAAGAAAAGACTGGAATGGCGCCCCTGGTGCCCAGTAGAACAAGGCAAACGCCAGGCCGGCTTTCATGGCCATTGAGAGATGGATGCAGGAAGAAATGCTCCAGTGAGAGTGCAGTTGAAGCTGAAAACGGATACGGATTTTGGACAAGTAGCTCATGTCAAGTAACGTTCTAGCCGGCTCGACCTTATAAACCTAAACCTTATTCCTATCATAGATATTTTATTTGAGATGACCATTTCCATTTTCCAGGGTTAGGGATCTCGGGTTGGGGAATATGGTTTTTCTATGGGGGGGTGCGGTCTATGGTGTTGAGGTTGGGGTTTTTCTATGAGGTTACCTATGGTTCTTCTAATGGTTCCATTATGTGGGTATTCCTATGTGTATATTGGTGCGGTTAGGGTTGAGGTATAGGTTGCTATGATTTGAGGTCTTCGCGTGGGTCTTTCCTATGGGTCCTTCGGTGGGTTTAGGGTTGAGGCGGTTGAGGTTTTGGTTGTTATGATTTGGGTCTTCGGGTGGCCTAGGGCGGGGTGGCATGGTTAGAAAATGGAAATGGTCATTACCAACTCTTTATAAGGCTTTGTGCTTCAAGCTCTAGGGCTCTCGATAGTTATAGTTTTGCATCGTATCCCTTTAAGACGGGTGGCAACATCCGAACTATTCCCGCTGCTTCGGCGAGACCAAGCTTGAATCGGGATATTTTCCTGAAATGCATGAATAAACATGCCTGCAAGGCCCAAGTGTGCACATGCCTACGAAACCCTGGAGCGACATGCCAGGTCAAAACCTTCTAGGAAATCTCAAAGAGAGGCTAAAACCCTTGCTTCAAAACCTGGCTAAAAAACCGCCCAGGGAACCCTTCAAGCCAATTTCTTAAGGACCACCCCAAACAAAAAAAAGGGAAAAGCCGCCGAAGTCTCCGCTTCTCGGTCGAGGCGTTGGAGCTCGACGGGCTCCGCACGGCGGACCAACTCCTAAGGACACCCCAAAAAAAATAAGGAGCTCGTCCAGGTGGCAAAAAGAAAAGCTCCCCTGCATTCTTGATGTTCACAGCAGATTCTGTCTAGAAACAAGGTTTGGGCTTCAGGGGGTTTTTGGGTTCTGATAGTCCAGGCCCGGTTGTTTCGGTGCTTTCGGGTTCAGGGTGTTTTCGAGCTTAGGCTCTCGAAACCCCGCGCAGAACCCTTCGTGTCCCAAAGCCTCGACCTCTGGACACCCCCGACACCCGAAACCCTTTGCACCCCAACGCCTCTTCAAACCCTATATAACCCGAACCCCAAAACCGTGGAAGCCACAGATCCTGAGACGTAAACAGGACAACTTCGGAAGACTTCGGGGCCTACAATTGATACAAAGCCCTAGACGAGTGCGACTCTTTTTGTAACTACCCCGAACAGACGCACTCTCCTAATCTGCAGATACGAATAAATCGTATTCAAGCCTTCTGGAACCCCAACAACCCACAGCAAACCGTGGCATGTTGAAGATAAGGACCCCCCAACGTTCAAAGTGAAGAACCTAAACGTAGTTCGTGCCGATGGGCATTCTGCAAAGAGTGGCTGAGCTCCAGCTGCATCGTCTGCGCCGCAAGGGGCTCGTCAATTTCAGGGGAAAATCCGTTTTTGCTGATTCAGGCCTCAGGGTTTGGGGTTTGATGGTTGAAGGGTTTCAAGCTTGAAAGGTTTAGGTGTTGCGCGTGGGTTGGTTTCGGGAATGCTTCCGCATGTGCAATTCAAGGCTTCACCCAAGACTCTCAAGAGCCTAACCCCAAAGTCAAAAGCCCCAAGGCTGAATATGGGGAGATGATATTAGCGTTATTGACAACGCTATGTATACCCCTCAGGTCGTACTGCATAATGTTTCCCGAAGCCCTGTTCTGATGATGAAGACGGTTTTGAAGCTGTAGGGTCAATGCAAGGCAGGCTCAGGGTTCCGAGGGAGTAAAGACTGCGGATCTTTTCGCCTAACTAGACCCTGATCGACGTCCAGTGCTCTCTCGATGACTGTTGTGTTGCTTCTACAAATGTGCGTTTCCGAAAAGAAAGTATGCCAAATAGATCTCAACATTTATTAAGACCCTTGGCACATCAAAGGAGATGGGCGGCCACCCGGAACAGCTGGATTCGAACCCACAGCGCTTTCTTTCGAGGTCGATGAGCAAACTCCGCCAAAAACAACGGAAGGTATATACTATATACAAAAGTACCTATCAACTCAAGCTCTGTGACCCTACCCGGGACCTCCACGATCTCGTAGGCACGGGACTCGAACATGCTGTCCAAGGGAGCTGAAAGCCTGCTGCCCAAGTGGATGTTTGAACAGTACGGGTATGAGAAACTACTACTTTTGACGCTCACGCTAGGTTTCGGGTTGTCGGACTGAAGACGAAACTGGGATTACTTAGTTACGTTATGTCGGGGCCTTTGTAATCCGGACCCTGCTGTTGTGCCTTTCTCAAGGTTTGCAAGAGCAGGGCCCCCAGGCAAGAGTTGTACTTGGCGTAAGGACGTGAAGAACACAGTTGCTGGAGCAATGGTACTGGTGAGAGGAATTCCCTACTCTACTGACCTGCCAAGATATGGCCATGGATCTTACCTTTGAAGTTTTTTCGGGCTCTGCCCCCGGAGGCACAACGAGGCATACGATCTAGGTGCAGAGCCGCATCAGGTCCCAAACAATCAGACGACGTGTTCAGGCTCCACCATGGCTTAAGCAACCGTTCTGAATGGGCTCAAGAAGAGAGCTTTGCATGTAAATGCACACCTGGGCCATGCAAAATGCCATGCCCTAAACCCCAAACCCTACAGCCCAAAATCCTTTTCCGACACCCCTATAGCCACTAAACCCTCAACTCCTAGAGCCTCAAAAGGCCCTTTCTCCCGCCCTCGGACGTCGTCGAAGAAGGGGTTCAGGCGGTGGTAGCGTTTGTGCTCATAAGCCCGATGGTAGGCCGCGAGCCTCTGGATGCTGGGTCTAGTAGATTATAGCCCAGTGTAGTACCATACAGCCTTTGGTGGTTTATTCCAAAAATCGGCAAGGGTACTGATTGTGCTTCCACTCTGTGCTAATAAAAATGGAAACCGTTGGGGACGGCGGGTACACGAGTAGAAAGTGCCGTGGTGGCAACAAGCAAAGAAGCAACCGTCATTGTCTTACCTTCCACTGCTCATTCTCGTCCAGGCCATGTCGGGTTTGTGTCATACTGGCCATCCCCCAACTGACGAAGTAGAACCTTAACTCCGTGGTACAGTAAACGCGAGGATGCGGAAAAGACTGTTGATGTGCATGACATACATGCTGCCTGTGCAAAGAAGAGCTTGCACACATGCGTATGAAAATGTGATTATTAGGTACTTGGACCCTGTCGATAAAACTGTCTTTCAAACCCTGACCCCGATCAGAAGGCCCTATGTAGTACTTTACAAGGAGCCTCAACCTTTCAGTTGTTGCTACGGTGTGAATATGTGGATGTGAAAGGGTTCATGTGAACGCCATAGTGGATGTGTTAAACTTCCACTTCCGGAACAATGCCCAAAAACTTTTCACGCGGACTGGGGAAAGGATCTTACCGGTAACATGCCACTACGGTTGATGGACCCATCTGCATGACCGGCACCGAACTATGAGTTACTATGATACATGCTGTATTCTGAATACTGCCATCAACCTTCAATTTCTTGTTGGTTAGTGAGGGTGTCCCATGGCTCAGAGGCCCATGGAGGGAGGTCATGTTGGAGCCATGCTAAACCCGAGCATGATGGTGTAAAGCAAGTTGGAGGAAGCCCCACAACCCAGCTCCTACACCCAAAAGCCCGAAGCTTGAACTGAGGGCTTAATCCTTCTTGTAGCCAGCGTTCAGCAATTCAGCACAACAGACCGGAATAGGGATTAACGCTCAATCTCGCCACCCACGCTTTCACCTGCTTTCCACATGTGTGCATGCAGCCAACTCTAAATTCATTGCACCTGTGAATGGACACCCACACACACACTCGTAGCTAGTAGTGGTATCACTATTCGTATTGCCTTTCTTGCGGTTTTGGTTTCTACTTCCGCAGAAAGTAGCATTATCAAATTCTCGCCCTAGGAGCTGCCGTTGAAACCAGGGGGCATGTTCCCCATCTTCAGCACAGAGAAGCCACTGTCTTCGTAGAACCTTCAGCTTCGAAGGCCAAGCAGGGCTGAAGCTTCATTCGGTTGAGAGCAGGGGCTGAGCTTGAGAGTAGTGGTTTAGGGTTTAGGGCTTAGGGTTTAGGGCTTAGGATTTAGGGGTTTAGGTTTTAGGGTTTAGGCTTTTAGGGTTTAGGGGTTTGGGGTTGTGCTCAAAAGCTTCGGGCTTGGGGCCGGCGATTGAATTGGAGATGGGTAGCAGCAGGTAGAGCTGTCTCTCTGTGTCACTTTGTCTGTGCCTTTTGTAGTTGCGCCATGCAGCACTTCTAAGTGGGAGTCTTCGACAGAGATCCGTGATTTAACGACGAAAGACCTATTTATAGCTTGCAACGATCCTACACCACCACGGGTGCTGACCCATACATCTGTAGAGGGTACTCTTAAACCAGTAGGTTCTTGGAGCCACAGCTGTGATGCTGTGATGGAAGAGCCTTAACAATCAAAGAGTGTAAATAGTTTTCACCCCGCTAAATTGCCCTAATTGTCTCCTGCCAAGGACGGCGCATGGCAGACCTCACCTTCTTCGAAATGTTCCGGACGCGACTCCTTGGGCGTCTGTGGTCGATGATGTAGGCGTGTCGGGGGTCTGGGGCCTGGGGACATAACATAGCCACCTTACCAAGCAATTCGAAAAGGGCTCCACGGGGTATAATGTAGTAGAGTTGTACAAAAGGACGTTAACAATAGGGATATTGAATCTTACAGACGTAGAAGGACACCAATCAGCTTGAAGGCTGGGTTTTTGGAGAACCAGAATCCCAAGACCACTGCATCCCACGAGCCCCAGTGTCTCCAACAGTAGCCCAGACTTCAAAACCCCCAAAGGCCCACGCCCAGAACTCCCAAACTCTCGAATCTAAAGCTCTAAAGTGCCTAGAACTCCAAAACTCTAACCTAAATAAAGCTCTAAAGAGCTAAATCCCGCACACCCTTACAGCGCAGTGGGGGTCGTCTAGGTAAGCCAATGAGTCCACCCCAAACCCCAAAAAACAAAAAGCCCTGTTTCCTGAACCCTGCCAGGGAGAACCTGTAGCATAAACCCCAACCCTGCGTCCTAGACCTTATCTAACCCCGGCATCTCAATCTAAGTCCTCAGCACTAGCCAGGAATGTGTGAACTCCGAAAGACTCTGACGCCCAAATGCTGAAGCCCTAAAAACAAAAAGCAAAACCAGAAGAACAAGTCTAATCAACCCTAAGCCCTAAAAGTCCCACCCCCCCCGCCCCAACCCTCACAGCCAAGAGTCATGGTTCGATCCACTCCCTCGGAGTCGGTCCTGACGTTAGGTCAGGGTTTAGGGTTTAGGGTTTGGGGTATCAAGGTCCCCATGTTTTGGAGAGTTCCAGTTGGCTCCTAAACACAGTTATTGGGTTCTACACCTAAAAGGCTTGGAAAGACGTCTACGGGATTAACGATTCAGACAAGTATGTTGGTTTAAGCAGATCTGGGTCCCTTTTGCAGGTCCTTCTTCCATGTCGATTGCGGATCCCAATTCTTTAGAGTCGATACTCGGGTCTCTGGTTTGTGAAGCTCGGCTTGTGGAGTAACTATGAGTAACTTATTGGGATGTAAAGCGCTCTTTGGGGCCTCCATGAGGTTTTTTTTACCAAGGCTTCTGCTGTAGCCATGGGCTTGAATGAGGATTCTGCACCTAGGAAGGGGACTTCAGATCTGGCATAGGTTTGGTAGCAGGCCTAAATTCTGGGCTCAGCGGCCGTGACCCGGAAACCCACATCCCAGTTTCCAGTCACTGTTGAACAAACCCAAAAGTACCCAGTAAATTTGATTAAGAAACTGAGCTTTTGCTTAAAGTTAGGGAGGCTTGAATTGAGCATTTGGAACTTGAAAACGACTTGGGTTTCAGGCGAGGCAAGCAGAAATGCCAGAACCCTCAACCGCGCAACCCTAAAGCTCTAAGCCGGACGAAACCCTTTAGGCCTAAAGCTTCTCAGTCTGAACCGGCAGTTTGGATTAAACCGAAACCTTCAAACAATTGTTGCAGCCCGTTATCTAAGGGCCCTTAAATGAGGCGCAGGGGCCCCTAAGCAAGGATCCCCGAACCCACCCCAAAGTCCTAAATCTTAAACCCTTACACCGATAAAACCCCTAACTCTAGCCCCAACCCCCAAACCCCAAAGTCAGAGCCCCAATTCAAAGAAACCCTAACCCCAAATACTTGGATCTCTAATGCAGGGACCCCGAGTAAGGATCCCTAGTGTGCCGCAAAACGGACATAAGCATACGCAATCTTGCCAGGATATATCCCAACCTCATTGCTCTTCAGTACTAACGGGATGTCTACATGGGATATTGTTCCTATACTCGTTTTTCTGCTTTGTGTGCTTTTTGGAGCCCCAAAGATACCATATTCCTATACTCGTCTTTGCCTTTTTGTGCTTTTTGGAGCCCCAAAGATACGTCACCAGGTCAAGAGGCACAGAGGCCACGGCACGCGACCAGCGCTCTCGGGCCTCTCAGTACTATAGGACTTTAGGATCTCTTACGGGGCGTTCGGGTTTAGGGGTTTAGGGTTTAGGGTTTGGGGTTTAGGGTCCAGGTTTGGGGTGTACGATGGCTTCGATGTTTAGGGTTTCGGCGTGGGGGTTGGGATGATGGATCTCCCACATGCTGATCTTAAGAATTAAAGGGCCTTAACAAACAGACTGGGGTTTCGGGGTATCTATCTATCTATCCATATATATATATATATTTGTGTGTGTGTGTATGTATGTACATACTGCATTTACATGAAGCCGCCCGATAAATTATCCGCACTCAGTACTCCGAACAGGTATACAGCCTTGAGGGTATGGAGGGAATGTTCTAGCCTATTAAATGGTCAAGCCTCCATATCCAGCCTCCGGAGCACCGAGTAGACATCAACTTAAATCCACATCCCAATGTTTCAAAAGTTAAGCCCCTCCAGGTTGCAAAATGAACCTAATCCCGAAATCCAATTATCCTGCTTGCTTTCGGCACTGCTCAGCAGGATTCAACCCAAACACAGGGACCTGTGGCATCCAAGTTGACTCTCAACCTTACACTAAACACTTAGATTTCATGATCTAGGTCTACATGCATATTACCGCCCAACCCACCAATTAGGGCTATCTCACTCGAAGATACTAGCTGGCCAGTATGTCCATTTCGGCTCACGGAGCTCTACAGAAAACGTTCGTCCCGTGCCTGCACGTTGCTGGCGCCCAGGCCCTTCGCGACATGGGAGTTGTGTAAACTATTGGTGCCCCGAACATCCTCAAGAGAGCGAGCCACAAAGTACGTCGGATTTCAAAAAGCAAAACGCTAGAGGGGGGGGGGGGCTGGGGTAGATTGTGAATATGTAGGCTCGCGATACCGAGGAACCCCAGCTAAGTACTAGTTTTGGCAATTTTTTCATGCTCCTGGAGCGGTGTTCAGCAGTTCAGGTTCAGAGTTTGGAGGCTAACCGAGCCTCTGAAACATCAGAACTAGTTTCCCCCTCAGAAAGGGCCCCAGCCAACGAGATCGGGTTCTAGGGCTCAGGGGCAACCGAAATGCAACATGTCAACATGACCATCGTCTTCACCCCGCTGTTAACTTCCGCCCGCCCACACACCTACCCATGCTACATTCCAAACCCAAAGGCTGCCACCTCAAAACCTTCAACTTTTGGAAGCTCGCAAGTGCCGAAATTTTGGCACCGAGAACCATGCGCCTTCGTCGGCTTCTTGTTCTGTCGGAGCTCCTGCCTGACAGCCGAACCACTTAGAGTGCTTTGGGTATCGGACTTAGGGCAGATCCCCTATGACCTTATGACGCCGCATAGAGGCCGTAAGCTAGAGCTCGGGACTGGCTTGATCTGTAAGTGTTACGGGGTGGGGGGGGCTGGTGTCAAAGCACCATACTCTCAACTGTGTCAGCCCGAAACCCCTGATACCCCAGCCACCCAGCCACAGATCCTAACCCCCCGAAATCCTCCCAACCCCAAACTTCAGTCCCACGGTTGCACTGTTTGCAGGCTTCCTCCTCGACTCTGCCACTTCCAAACTCAAGACTTCCTGTCCTTAAGCTATATGAGCTCTAAACTTTCGACTGAAGCTGTTGCTGCCAGCTTTGTTCAACTATACTGCAGCTCTGAGAGAGAAAAAGGTCCGAAATCTGAAGCCTACAGAGAGCCCTAAACTTTAGGAAAACCTAAACCCTAAACTAAACCCACAATCCTGCACAGAAATGCAAGGAGTGCTCTCTTGCCTCCCTAAACCTTGGCAGGGAGTGGGGGAATGGATCCCTGTGACAGTCTCTAGTAGTCCCTTCAGCCCCCAATCCCTACTAAACTGAGAACCGGGAGGTCTATGCGAACCCTAAACCCTAAACCAAAACCCGAAACCCTAAACCCTGAACCCTACACCCAAACCAGCCTGCACCCAATCCTGCATGCCCCAAGAAAAAAACCCAGGAGGTTGCGGACAAGAAGCTGTCGGGACAGCAGCTCCGGCAGTCCTCAGCGAGGCTCGGGACTTCGGGAGCCCGTCACTAAGGGGGCCTTAGTACTTAGACGAGGGTGGTTTCAAGGGCTCTGCTTGTTTTTCATAGGTGTTCTATAAGAGTTACTTGAAGGGATGAAAAGGGTTTAGGCAGGGGTCTGGATGATTAGCAATATGGCTTTGGGGTATATAACCTATAGTATACTGTATGCTGTATACATATGTTAAGGACGTCTCGGGGATAACCTGACTAATTAATCATTCCGACGCCGACAGAACGGCAGAAGGCTCCGAGCACGAGCTCCTTGGTCTCACTCTTGGGGTTCCATGATGGCGAGGCTGGGCTTCGGGCTTTGCAGGGCTCTTGTTAAGGGGCTTCATTTTACCCTAATAAGGAAACCATAAATGTTACTACATAGATCCCTTTTATGGTGTAAATTAAGCTACTATGACAAGGGAAGCCGTACATAATACTATATAGATCCCTATTATGGTAACTTCAACTAAATCCCTTGACTGAAAAGAACCCAGGCGTTAGCATCACGGGTAAACACTGTGGGGCTCAGTGTCGAGGGTTCACGGTTTAAGGCAGGGTGACATCCTGTAGGCTGAAAAGCCAATGCCTGCAGCCTCAGGCATAACCGCGAAAAAGCTGGGTTGCTTCGGGCTGTTCCGCCAAAATAACCTGATAAGGTTTATTATGGAAATCCTAGCATCCGGTGGCTTAGGTTAATTCAGGGCTTAGGGCTTCGAAGTCCCGCTTGGCTCTCGAACTGGGGCGCCCTTCCTGTACCCAACCTCACAAGTCCTGGACATCACGCGCCCGGGTTCTGATTAAGGGACTTGGTTTCGGTTGCCACAACGTGGAAACCCTGCTGCGTAGTAGGTGTGTGTATGTATGTATGTATGTATGCATGCATGCATGCATGCATGCATGCATGTATGTATGTAAGTATGTACGTATGTATGTATGCATCTACATTCTCCTGCCCTGCAGTAGAAGCTATTCGAAAGTTAGCGCCTTTTGTCAAGAAGATGAATGACTGCATTTCGCTTTGGAACCTTCACCTCGAGGAGTGCACCAACATGTTTCGCCTTTAACTTACATGCAAGTCAAAGGGCAGCGTTCGACTGGGACACAGGGCCACGAACAGCGAGAAGCGATGGGTCCACTTGAAGATTGCAAGGTTGTCAACCCAATACCAGGTCGTAGTGGGTAGTTTGCAAGATCTGGAAAGGAGTCCAAAGACCCTTTGTATAACTGGCTTGCAGCGTCAGGCCGGGGCTCGTGACAACACATCCATTAAGACCCCCAACTTCCCCTAAACCCGAGCCCCCCGGCAAAGCTCTTTGAATTCTGAGGCAAAGGGCGCGAAGCTGGTATGATTCGCTTCTTCCATACCTAGGAAGAGGGGTTTCGGAAGACGAAGGTCCCTAAACCAGAAATGTAGTTGCTTTACATTAAAGGACTGGCAATAAGTATGTGGTGGAGCGAAATATTGCATAACGATTGTGATACTAAGTATATTAAGGAGCCCTACGGAAGATGTTTGCGATTTTTCAGACCACTATGTTACATCGTGTAAGCCCTTAGCCCTCGGATGCAAAGCGTCCTAGAACACATAGATCCCCGTTATAATGGCAACAGCCCCTGCAAATGAGTGTTCGGCTCGTAGGTTAAGCATCAGAGTCTTTGCAGCCCGTTCCCTTTGCTTGAGGCTAAGGTCACGACGAACTCTGACTCGTTCTGGGTCAAACCGTCAAACAGAACAGCTACAGACCCTCCAGCTGGCCCTACAAGATCCGAAATGAGGGCACTGAAGAATTCGGGCTTGGGGAGTATTTGCAGAGTCGCCAACCTGCCTCAAAGGCAGTACCACTGATTGGGGATCGTAGTATGAGGCGAAAAACGCAAATCTTTCGGACGTCCCCAAAACAGCTCCCGAGATGGCTGTTTTGTTCACATTGCGGCGAAGTGCGCCGTTTTTACTAAGGACACGAAAGGGTTTCACTGAGGGTGAGCCCTAGGTTACGACGTCCCCACGTAGTTGAAAGGTGGCAGCCTCAGCACCAGGTTCCCGGAACAGCCCTCGAAATCCTCTGCTGCTGAGAGACGAGATCGTCATTCATCAACATATCCTTCGTAAGACGCGGCGTGCGAAGGTGGGAACCTCGCAGTCGGGCTTATACGCCTGGGTATAGGAACCGGTTGACACTGTAAGGAGTCACCCAGTGAGACTCAAGTCGTGTGAAGCATGCACCGGGATGCTGCCAGGGGGAGGGGATCATAGACCTTACCCCACCGGCCCCCCCCCCCCCCCAATAACACCACGAAATGAAGGTCGAACCTTGCTTGAAGACTTAGGGTTTACCGTTCCCTCTGATCTCTCGCGATTCGCTGTGGCTGCTCGCCTTCCATGCCAGGGCGACTCGTAGCGGTGCTTTGCCCATCATCCTCGTGAAGGGCCCATACTAAGCCCTGGCGTTGTAGAATGGCCTTGATAAGGGCTCTATAACCCACAAGGGGGCCATTAGGGTGTCACTTCGTACACGGCTTTACACCGGGATCTTGCTCATGGGTCCTGGGGCTTCCATGCTGTATCACACAACATCTAGGAGCTTAGGCACGGGCCTGCCCACAAAGCTCAATACCCTCAATCAAGGAAAACTAGATGCGCTAACCTACCTCTGTTTCAGGGTGTCTCGGCCGAGGAGTTCTGAGGCTTCAGGATGTTGTTTACGGGTTCTGGGCATTTGGTGTGTTTGGCAACGTTCCGCTGCCGAAACGGCAAACATCAGGCTTGCAATTCTTCAGTCGTCAACAAGCAGCTCCGCAGGTGAGACGTGCTAAAGCAAGCAAGTTGCCGCTGGCTCTTTGTTGCCGAGCTCCGCAAGGGATCCCGAAGCAGGAAAGAACATAAGGGGATATTACTTCGATTATTGAATGTTCAAACCTGTAACGATACCCCCTCCCCCCGACTTTCCCAAACGATTCCGAGTCGGAATGCTGAACTCCTCAAACACTGCATCATATAGACCCCTAACACCCCGCACGCTATCTCCTCTGCGACCTCGAAGCCGCGTGTCCACTCGTCATGGCATGCCTTATCCAAGCTTTGAGCGGTGGCGGAATCCTAGAATTCCATGTTTACCTTACTGGAATACGTTCGTATTGGGATTCGGGGTGGCTTCACATGTCCTTGCAACTACAGCAAGCGGAACCGAGGGCCCACACACGGGATCGTAATGGTTTGGGGGACATATAGTTGTGGAGGCACCGTAACCGAAAAGGCATATAACGCAAAAACGGAAAGGCATGCCAGACTAGACTTTCAGGCTGTCAGGCGGAATCATTCAAAGCTGGAATGGTATGATGTACAGACTCTGTCAAGGCTTCCCATGTGTACGGGAGATGTGCTTTCTTTGCCTCGTCCCGGTCCTATATCGCCTCTTTGTCGCGGCTCTGTATGGGCTCTATCGGGACTCTGTCGGGCTTCAGAAGGACCTCGTGCCAAGCAAGGTTATTTTGCCTGTCGGATTGCGGGGGAATTCACATTATCACCAAAAAGTTCGCCTCGGCCCCGGCCGAAGCGGTCAGAGGCGCCCACGAAGATTCCCTGCTTTCCCCACCTCTTAATCCCCAATGACCCACCCCCTCTGCCTGGCCTCTTCGATGGCAACTAGATCATCGTCATCGTCAGTGTCATGGGCAGATGGCCTGCGGCATCCCAAACCCTAAACCTTAAACCCCTATCCCCTAACTCAACCTTGAACCCTCAGCCTAAACGGCTTAAACTCCGCGATTCACAGGGTCCATGCAGGCACGTAGCCCTGAAGGCATCAAACAGGAACCTCTTCGAAAGCCTGCTATGTAGGTACATGGACCCCCACGGTCACGGAAAGACTGACCATGTAACCGGCGCCACGCTAGTTCCGAAACCCTAGACCTATAGCAGCGCAGCCATAAACCCTCCACATCCTAAGGACCTGAGCCTTCACAGTCACAGACTATAGAGTCCTCAGAGCAAAAACTTCTGCGCTTAAGCCTGAATGTCTACTAGACTAAAGTGCTGGTCCGTCCCACCCATCCGAAGTCTTCCGTCTCCCACAACGCGGCCTACTGCTAACGGTTTAACGACTTCGACTATCCGCAACCTTCCGTAGCTCCCCAACCCGACATGCTGTAATCCGAAGACCGGGATCTCTAAGCTCCAAACCCGACAGATTTGAAGCCCTCAATCAACCAATCAATCAATATATATATATATATAATGTATGTATGTATGTATGTATGTATGTAGGTATGTAGGTATGTATGTGTATGTTATTGTTATTACTATGGGCCTTAAGTAATGAGGGATAGCATTCCTCGCGGCTCCATTCATGATTCAGGCATAAACTTCTAAAACCCGAGTCCAGTTGCTAAGGCCCGCCCCCCCAAATGTTGCAGACTCACTCTGGGAACTCCGTCCTCACTTCAACACGGCATCGCGCCGGCTGCTGCGGCAAGGGCGACAGCGGCACCTGAAGCAGAGAACTACGCCATCGCAGGCTTGAGCTTAGAGTGACAAGATCAGGCAGAATTCAAACACCAACATCGAAACAAGAGCAATCGTAATCCACCTGGCTGAAGCAATGCTAGAGGTGAAGGGCTCGCTTGGCAGTTCTTCCGGTTTCCGGGGTGCGCATCGTGAACTGATCATCGAGCTTGCTAACCCGTTATCGAGAGCAGGAGCCCAGTTGCTGCGTTCTCCGGCCACGAAAACTTGGCACATGCACTACGGATAACCGTAAAACAAGGGCAGTACGTGGCAGTACACAGGTAGCAGTCTCAGTTTTAGAGGCCTTTGATGCGAGTCGCGACCGAAATAGCGCACAGCCCGGAGCTCGAACAGGATTCTGACACTCACGGGTGCGACTCACTGCAGGCTAAACCTAGTGGCAGAGTGACTAATGTGTGGGCCGGAAAGTTCCGGGTTCCTCCTGTTTTGCCGAATGTTCCGTTTCGTGTCGGGGGCTTGAGGTGCCGGTTCAGGCTTGAAGCCTTCCGTTTCGGGTTCCATTTCATCTTCAAGCCTGCGCAGGAGCGGAAAGCACTACAAGGAGGACCGGAGAACAGAATGGAAGCGACATTGACGAGGGAACCTTGAATGGAAAGCTGAGCGGAACTGGAAAAGCAAAGGGACAACGGAATGGAAGCGAGACTGGAAGGCCTGGAAAACGGATATGCTTTGTTGATGCCAAACAGAAATTCAGCTATGAGAGCAATATCTCAACAAAGGTCCTTCACAGCCCTCCCCAAGTGTCAATGTCGTCCACGCGGTGCCGAGTGAAAGCTTCCGTGCCGAGCCACGCAGCTGGCCAGTGCGACTTCGAGTACTGACATGGCAGCACCATAAGGCCAACGAGCCCCAGCAAAGAGTCCCTCGTTTCGGATTCTTTAGGGCCTGACCTAGCAGCGCACTCTATGAGGTTTTGTAGTCTTGTATACGGAGTCACACAGCACAACATCTGAGGATTCCTCTCTCCCTGGAACCTCCCTCGAAGCTAGAGATGAAGAATTATATAGCGGGGCCAAATCTGAAGGTGACACCCATATCTCCTTTGTCCCAGTGTTCACAAACAAGGCTTCCCCAGTCCCCTTCTCAAAGCTACGAAGGGGAAGCAGCTGACGGCACAGTGCGCGGTCTTCACCTCGGGAATTCTGGGCGGCTCAGCGTGGAAGCAGGGGGCGTTGCAAGCTTGTGCGGAGTTTGGTTCCACCGTACCACAGAATCCCGAAACCTAAAACCCAAATGTTAAACTCGAAACCTAAACCCCGCACCCGGGAACCCCAAACCAAATTAGAGCGAGATCCAAGGACGCAAGGCTCTCAGCCTTGCTGTGACGAACCTACGCCCCAGGGTAGTTTGCCAGGAACATGTAGACTCCAAGAAGACATCTCCGTCTGAAGACACCTGTACAGACCCGCCCGGCACAAGAACATCCCCTTCAGAAAGCCTGCGCAGGACTCGGAATGGCCAAGCAAGTCCAAACCAACGACTTGGAGGTTCACGGTTCACGGTGTTTAGAAGCTTGCCAACGAAAAAAGCAACACAAAACCCAAAGGCCTGAATCTAGAGCACAAGGGTCCAAACCCAACGATTAGAAGAGGATGGGAGTGCTGAGGCCGAAAGAAAGGAAGCATGCTCTTGCGAGTTGATGGCCCTTGCCGTAGTTACCATGACCGGTCTTCGACCCCTGGCTCCGCCGCACACAAAGGCACGAAACATCATCGTCATCAACGACGCGGTCTGTCCTCATCGTCACCATTTCTGTCATCAATATTTTTGTCGACATAGCCATGAAATGAACAGCGGCAGCAGCAGCCGCACCAGCACTAGTAGGGGCAGCACGCGGTAAGCAGCAAGGACACTTTCAAAACCTAGCTTTGTAATTGTATGTGGAGTTCTCATAGTCGTGTGTTTCTCTTTTAAACTACACCCGTTCTCCATTCTTGCCAACAAAGCTGCGCTAGTGGCCCGCCGCTGGGGAGATGTAAAAATGCTACACGGCCAAAATGGCTGTGGGGACGGGCTGCGCACAGTGCGGGCCTTCAACCCTAAAACCCCTGACGCACTAAACCCTACAACTCCAAAGCCCTAAAGCTACGAAGTTGAAGGTTGTCCAAGCTGGGCCGAACATGGCATGCCCCAAGCTGGGGTGTAGGTGTAGGTTTGGGGCTAGGGTTTCAGACTTATACCCGAAACCCTACCTAAACCTAAATTCTCGTACGTACCTGTCTGAAAAGACTTGACAGCAACCATCCTCAGGCTGCTCCAGAAGCGTAGTGCACGAAGCATCCCTAATCCAGGCTCCTAACCCCGAAAGGAACCCCTTAAAGGAACCCTGCTTACATGCGAAAGGTCAATGGAGTTTACGAGTTCATCGTCGTTAACTGCCACTAGCCATTAGCCTTACTCTCACTACCCTGCTACCCGTGGGGCCCAACAGACTTCAGATGTTTTAGGGTCTGCAAGCCTTTGGGCATTTCGGCTCTCGGCTTGACTGTCACTCTTCCAGGATCCCACACCCAGAATCGTAGGCTTTGTTAGGTTAGATCCAACGTTTCGGCTTCCTGGAAAAGCATGCGACTATGGGACTATGGGATATTCCCTGAGCTTTTAAGTGCCCTGTCAGCACCTCGGGCTTCTATGCTAAGAAAGAACTTCCATTGCGGAGGACCCTATGGGTGTCCCAAAGAGCCTTCAAGAAAGAGAGGGCATGATGCAGAATGCCGATCGATGCACCCCCCCCCCCGCATCTCTGAAGACGAACAGTACAAACATATCCAGCTATGCGCAATTCTTCCTGCCCTTCCCGGAGAGGTGTGCTCATGAATCCAGGGCTTACATTCGGCCTCAGTGTAGGAGCCAAAATTCCTAGGCTCTCTGGTGGATTCCTGGCAGACGAGTATTACACCGTGCGCCCCAAGGGTTTAGTCGGGGATGTCGGGGTTTTGCACCCAAAACAAAACGCCTTAAGCCTCTGGCTACTCCTCGTTTTCAACTTTCAAAACTCAGACTTGGTCTGGGAGCTTTGCTTCCACAAGTAGATTCTGAGGGATACAAGTCCTCATGATTCACGCTTCCCTTTCTCTCTCAATCCCCCTGGCCACTGGCCCAGAGCACTTGCGGCCGCGCATCCATGCGAAGTCATTCTCCTCGGAGGGCTCGATGCCCAACTCCTTTTGACGGTTTTTTGGTCTTAGAGGTTTACGGTTCAAGGGTTAATAGGGCTTAGGAGACGGATTTCGTAAACCCTTCAGGATGTTGGAACGGCAATTGCAATAGTTGCCCTTATTCCCCCTTTCAAACCCGCAATCCAGGCAAGGCATTTAGGCCTTTAGACTTCCAAACGTCGCTCTCTGGGCACACTGGCTTCGACGATGAAGATCCGGATGCTGCCGAACTGTTGCTAGAAGGACTAGAAAGACGTTATGAGCGGTATAGGCTTTATCAGACAAGCCATCTGGCACCGCCCTCCTCGATCAAGGATTGCACGAGAGGGTCGCGAGGAGCCTGCGCAATATGGAGACTGTGACTCGTTTCGTACTCATGTGCCGGAGGTTCTGAAAAACTGGAAGAGCCAAACGCAAACTCCCAAGACGAATGGTTGGCCAGAAGGAAACGTCACCCGCCCCAATGGGCTGCCGATCACTAATTACACTGAAGTCTAAAAGGAAGTGGCCCCACAGGATACACAACCATCAAAACGACCATGAAATGTGAAGACATTGCAGCTGTTCAGGAACTGGCATGCGATAGTAAACGACCCAAAACCGTAGTAACCCTTTGCACCCACACACATCACTCAACTTAACAAGCCTAAACCTCTGTGGGCTTGCCTGCTGCCCGTTTACAGCAAAGCCACGGTCCCAGGTTTGGGCGGAGCAGCTCTTCGATGCCAATGCCCAGTGCAGTGCGCAATCCTTGCGCGCAAAGAGCGAAAGCCCGGCCCACCAGGGTCTCCGCAGATGGCTCCCTGCAACAGCACCATCAAGGCAGCGGCGCGTGTATGTTCATCGCCCGGAGAGAGCCCAAAGCAATTCGCGTCGGTACATCAAGGAGCAGGAAGGGATTAACATTTGCCTTCTCGGAACTCTTATGTAGAAGGGTGTTTACCCAAACCATAACGAAGTGTCGCATACGAGTAGTTCAGGAATTTTGAGCCTAATGACTAGCCTGCCTAGCAATTGAGTAGCACCCCTGAACCCTACAGAGGGATCCAAAAATTCCCAACGCCCCATTCCCTAAACCCTAAACCCTGAACTCCACCAAAGCCACCCCTGAACCCTGAAGAAGGCTAAGAAGATCCCGACGCCCCAAGACTTAATCTAGGAAAGAACGTAGATCTCCAAGAAGATGATAACATCCTGAACACGAAAATGTCCTTAAGCAGTTCCTGGCGCATCAAACCAGGTCCGGCAAAACCAAACGACTACGCACTGACCCTTCTCGTTACTAGAGAAAAAAGGAGAACTGTCCCAAACTAACATAGGAAGTTGCCGGCAGAAGAAGCATGACTATGCCCACATAGAGCACGAGTAGCTTTCGCTGCCCCATATCCGAAATTCTGAACCCCGAATCCCTGTGGCCGCCGAACCTATGGCCCTCAACCTCACCCTCCCTTTAAGGTTTAGGGTTTAGGGTTTTTGGGGTATAGAGGGTTTAGGAGTTTAGGGTTTCGGGTTTATGGGTTTAGGGTTTATAGGGTTCAGGGCTTATAGGGTTTAGGGTTTGGCGTTTAACAAGCCCTCGCCCTACGACCCTGAAGCTCCTTTAACCCCCCAAACCGAAGCCAAACGTCTCCAAACCACCAAACTCCGCTACGAACGCTCAACCCTAGGTCCTCCCTGAAAGATCGCAGGATCACCCCTAAAGATCCTAAACCCTAGCAGAACCCTGAAAGATCCTAAAAAGCCCCCCCGCATTTTTTCCACCCCTGACGATCCGAAACCCTAGGATATAGTCCTTCTAGAGATCCTTTAACCCCAGGATGACCCTCAAGGTGCCTTCAAGATCAGAGACCCTACGGTTGATGATATAAATCCTGCATGACCCTAAGGACCCTAAACTATGGGAATTATGGTATATTCCTTATTTATGGGTAATGCAGGATTTATATCATCAACCGTAGGACAAGCCTAAATCTACTAAAGCGCTGAAAGATGACGGCCCTCCGTAGCCTCCCATCGTGGAGGCGTCCGTGGCGGCGTGCCCGCGCGTACCCAGCAGAGTGGCGAAACCTGCATCGGAAGGAAAAGGTAGAGTTTAGGGTTTAGAGTTTAGGGTTTAGGGTTCCGGATTTAGGGGATTTAGGGTTTAGGGTTTGCTTGTCCAGGAACCTTGGGGATTATATAGGGGTTCTAGTGCCCCAGAAAGGTTCAAGGTTACCTACTCTACCACTAAGGAAACGAAGCGCTTCGTTGTGTAGATGTAGGCGCTATGAAGGGTTTTACTAGGATCAATGGTGTAGAATTTGGGTTTAGGGCAAGAATGATGGAGCCGTCTCGAAGCTCAACGCCATACAATCTGAAAAAAGAGTAGGGTAACTAGGATTTTATATACTCAAAATTTCAATGACTGCACTCCTCGATCTCAGCGCTACGAAACCTCGAAACTCAAACGCTGAACATTAAGCCCTGCCAAGCACGAACCTGAACGGTACAAGCTGGATCTTAAGCCCCAAACACAAAACATAATTACTCCTGAAGCTCTACACCCCAAAACCTAAACACAAACCCTAGCTCAAAAGCCCCACGAAGTGGGGACGTGAATAAAGAACATGAAGTCATTGAAAGCCCATACCGCTAAAGCCGTAGATAAAGGCCTGCCGAGGCGGCTGCCACCCGCCATAGAAGCATCCCGCTGATCCTGCAGGGCTGACAATTTGGGCTGCAGGCTTTGGTTTAAGGTTTTCCACGTTCACACTCGCACTAGGCAAGTAATGCTTTGGGTGCAGGGTTTGGAGACCAAGGTTGAGATAATTAATGTTCAACTCATTGTATCCTGATGTAGCAACTCATATTTATATTCTTGTATATTAAAAACAGATATAATATATATATATATATACGCTTAGGGAAGAGTTTCGGGCAGCTACCAGGTCTGGGGCGGCCTAAGCGCTGGGGATGTAATTCCGGCAAAGAAACAACGCATGTAGCCAGTTAAAGGATGTCGTGCAGGAATGCTTAGCTATGGCACATACCTATACGAGTATGTATGTACTTGTATTGTGCATATATCTACACGCGTACGCCGCTACATTATGATACATATTTTTTCACTCGCGCTCGGCGAGGTCAGGCGAGGTTTGTGGGACAACACTAGTTACTGCAGCCTCTCTACGAGCTGCGATCTCAACTAGCCCAGAATCTGTACGAAAGCCAGGCTGACAAAACTACAGCATAGCGGACCAATTCTTCTGACACTCTCAGCATACATCAGGTGGTGCTACAACCACTTCTGAAGCCAAGCTGACCTCTCATCTGAAAATGCAGTCCTGAAGGTCATTATGATACATATACACACGTTTACACGCCATGGGAGAGCTTGCTTGACCCGTGTAAATGTCTTCCACCATCTTTGGCGCCACGGTCGAAGCACAGCCAGGCTAAAATCTGGCAACAGCGCCTGTGATGCGCCTTGCGTTTTTGCATATAGGTTGTTGTTGCACGTTGCCAAAACCCGGGGAAAACGCATTGTTTACAGCAAAACACATGAAGCAGAAGGGCCAAAATGCTTGAAACATCCTATATTTAGGATGTTTGCAGTGCTGGAACTCACCCGAACTCCGGTCTAAACCACTTTAAGACCTTCTCAGCCCTGAGCCGGGATGTTAAAATGAATCCCGCGCTCTTTACTCGGAGGATGCTGGGATTTACGGCAACTTAGGGTCCCTACTGAGCGCCTCTGGGTTTGCTGAAACTCCACAAAGCCAAAGCCCACCTGTCGCCAAGACGGTGTTTGGCTGCGGCCACAGCAAGTGCGGGAACTGCGGCTGCTGCCTGGCAGAGGCGAGGATCCAGCTCGAAGCCCTCATGACAGCAACTGAAGGCACTCACAACCCCACAACAAAGAACGCACTTAAACCCCAATAAACCCTAAGCCCTAATTACAGTAAACCCCCTAGAGAGAACTCCCCTCCAGTGTCCCCTCGCCCCGCTTCTTTGAGGCGCTGACTGCAACTGAGCATGGACCTGGTGATGCGGCCATCCCGCCGTCGTGGCGTACCTTAGAGGAGGTTTCCTCTTGGTGTTTTCCCAGCTTGTGTTCTCAAGCTGTTATGTGCGGTAACATCATGTTATAAGATGGGGCTTCTAGGGTATTTAGAGGTAAGGTTTTAAATGGGTTTAGTTTTCTGGTGCTTGTTACAAAACGATGGCTGGGCTTATGATCTATGCTTGAAGCTTCTTGGACGTTTCGATCACGTAGGATTCATCTGACACAGTTAAGGCTCTTTAAGGGCTTACATTAGGTTTAGCTTGGTAGGTGAATTAAAGTTCTGAAGCGTATAAGGGATTTAGGAGTTTAGATGTGGTGCTTAGGGGATGGGACTTCAGGGTCGTGGCTCTCAGGTTCGAGATTGTAGCAAAAATTCCGGGCTTTAGGAAGCTTGTGGCGTTAGGATCAGCAACGTAGCGGCTGAAAACATTGGCCCCAAAAAGCTTAACCCTTTTTTGAGTTACAGCAGGCGGTTTAGGGGTTTAGGGTTTAGGGTTTAATCAGCCCCAAGAGAGCAAAAAGGCTACCTACTCAGCCCCTAAGCCAAGATGCACGGCTCTCAGAATGCATCATCTTAAATCGAGGTCCTCGCCCTATGGGCCCAAACTGCCCAACAGTTGTCAGGCAATGTAGCACTAGCTGTAGCTTACTTCGGGAGATGTGTCCATGGAATACATTTTTCGCACGGTTTTTTAATGCTGACGTTGAAACTTGCAAAGAAAAGTCCAAACACGCGGCTCTGAGCAACAAGACGTCGACCCCAACCCTCAATGCCCCCACATTTGGCAAATCCAAGCCCACCTGATGCTTGCAACAACTTCGCCGAGAGGCTGGGCCATTCCTCGCTGCTACCGGCGCCGAGCCATGGCCAGGCTATACGATGCATCCACGCACCGAACACCGAAAAAACATAGTCCAGAGCCCTGTCCCCAGTTGCGGGGCTGGGCACCGGCTTGTGTGCTGAAGCTTAACAACAAAACTGCGCTGTGCTTCAAGAGCTGTGTATAGTGCTTACAAGGATTCTAGCGCTTGTCCTGCCGGTAAGATGTGTCTTGTTCTTGCCTGGCACGCGGGATGCTCGAATTCGTCTAGCAAGTGTGCCCAGCAAAGAATAAATGACTTTCTCAAGCCGTACACACCTTCCTTCGCAGCAACCTCACTTCCTCAAAACCGCCACTTGCGGAGTCTCGATTGTCTAAACTTAGCACACTTGCCAAAGCCTATGCAATGCAGGGACGGCACAGCTTGAAGCTCGTTGAGTTGTAGGATGCTGAGTGTGGGAAGGCTTGGATTCCGATGTGTACATGGAAATTTAAAAGGTGGGAGTGTTGGTCAAGCCCAGAAATGCTTGTGACAGTATACCGGCGTCCTGGATGCTCTCTCTCCCATCTATAAACATTCATAAGACGCAGGCTCGTCCAGGGGCTTAGATTAGATTCCGAGTCGAGCACTTTTCTAGGCCCTGTGGGGAACGTGTTAGAAAGCCTCGTGTGCTCTGCCGTCCATGCTTTGGTCGGGCGTTGTGAAACCGTGCACCCTGGGCACGTTTTTGCACCGGAGCTGCAAAAAGGCCGATTTGAGAGGGTTGAGGGACGCAACACACACATTGCCAACGACACCATGGTTCATCCTGGCCCCTTTCTTTGCCAGGAACTCTTCTTGGCTGTCGGGGCATCGGCTGGAGGGCCGTTGCCCCCCTATCTGGGAGTTTCCGAAAATAGGGGGTACCTTATTTTGGGGTTCTTATAATAAGGATCCTACTATTTAAGGTACTATATTAGGGTCCCCTATTTTCGGAAACCCCTATCTGGAGACTCTGACCACCCGCGGGACACTCATGAGGATCTCAATGCCATACAGCATGCATTGGGCCCGTGAGCACAGCAAGCAACGACTTGGTGTTCCATAAGCACGGAGTATCACGTGGTGAACAGCTTCGAGTTTGCACGCGTGTCTCTGTCGATGCACCGGGTTGGACAACCATGAAATCTCGACATAGTATAGTACTACTACGAAATGCTGACTCTATTAACCCTGCAGTGTAGCCAAAGTGTGGCACTCGGGTCTTTCATTTAATGGGCCGGGGAAACTATGTTGCATGTGCACGAAAATATTTGGTATGCTCAAACTCATGTTTGCGCTGACTTGAAAGGCTCTTGGATTGGCGCGTGTGCTTGTCAGGAAGGTGCAGAGTTGGAATTTGGAATTCATGTCAAACGTCCCTCAAAATAACGTACATAGTCTTCAAAGACCCTTTTGATGGTGTGGCCACTGACAGCGGTCTGCCCCTCCAGAGAAAACACGCCAGCTTGAAGGCAACATATGAACAGGCCCTGCACCCAAAAAGGCATGTCAAGGCAAGCAAGTGCCAAACACTAATTACACTTGTGGAGTAATGAACAGTGCGGTACCGGCGTGAATACCCGCCTCTGTTTCAGGACTTTAAAGTTTAGGTGTTGGGCTTTTTGAGGATTCAGGCTTTTACGGATCCTGTTCGGGGCTTCAAAAGCGGAGACACGAAAAACACTTCCAACCTGGAGCCTTTTTGCTCAGCCACGCGCTGGAGTTGAGAAATGAAAAACTGAACCCTGAACTCTACAAGCCAAACCCTACACCTCTAAACAGCACTACGCCCAAACCCCAAACCCTTACAAAGCCCCAAAAGCCCTGAGCGTAAACACCCGCATACCCTGGTACTCCTAGACGCTCCATCTGCCTGCTATTCGATCCTGAATACCCATTATTTGGGACCATCTACCCCCGTTTGGAACCCTAAACCATTAAGCCCATTCCTGAGGACCATCTACCCCTATCCGAGGGAGCAAGGTGGGTCCTGGCTGCTGGCCCCAGTGTTCAGTCTAACTGGTTGGGGGATCAGCCGAGGTAGGGCTAGGGCCTACGATGCACCCACGAAAACCCCTATAGTCCGTATAGCACGGTTGATGATAGATAGATAGATAAAATAAATAAATAAATAAATATATATATATATATTTATTTATTAATTAATTTATGTATTTATCTTCTGCATTACCCACAATAGAAGGAACTTACCATATAATTCCCATAGTTTAGGGTCCTAAAGGTAATGCAGGATTTATATCATCAACAGTATGCACCCACATACATAACCCCTAAACCCCCAAACCCTAAACCCCAAAACCCCAAAACCCCATACATAGCGTGAAACCTGGGGCCTCTCACTGCGTCCGAAGGCTTTTCAACGCCTCAGGGCTTCCTTGGCGATGCATCCGAGGGTGGTTGCGAGCTCTTGGGACTCTCGGGCTTTAGGGAGGATGCTTTCTACAGGCTTGAGGACGGTTCCGGGAGGATGGTTCCGGGGGTCTCGAATCAGAGATGGCTTGCGTTGGGGCTTTCAGGGTCTAGGCTTCGGATTTAGAGTGCTGTAGCGGTTAGAACTTCTGTGTGTCAGGTTTCCTGGAAGTACCTTCTCGATTTTTGATTCAAGACAGGATTTTCCTTATCAGGAAAGCAGACGATCACAAGGCCCTATGCAGTCCTTTCGCAGCCTCTAGTAGTGGTCACTGCCATGCAAGCGAACCGATCTGTGAACAGCAACTCCAACACCCAGTTAAGACTCCCTATCGAACCCATAAGACCCCTGAAAAGCCCCGTGTAGCAGACGTAAAGAACGCGTAGAGAAACCTTTTAAGAACCCCAACAGAATCCTATATCGCTTAGCAGAACCCCTAAGGGAACCCTTAAAAGGAACCCGCAAAGGCTCGGGCTTTAGGGCTTTTGGCTTTGACGTATCGAGGTGTAAGGCCATATTCTTGCTACTGGACGGGCCATTCGCAGCATCACTTGCATGAGACTCTCGGTCATATTTCACCTTGTCTGTCTGTTTTTGCAAACGGACTGTTCTATGCAGCAAGCCCAAGAAAATCTAACCTCAACCCCGCAGCCAAATCTGTTGCCTGCGGGCTTTTACTTGACGAAACTAATGCTTGGAGTATTCACAAAAGCCCTTGAATGCCGAATCCACACCGCAATATCCCACATCTGAAGCCGACACCCAAACCTTAAGGCCTAAACCCGACACCTGCGGGTCCATTGCACCGCTGCACCCTTATATTACCTGTTTCTTGTAGCCCGTATAGCACCTGTTAAAAGTAACCCATATAAATCGTTCTCTAAACTCGGGTCCCTTTTAGGGTCCTTTTCATAAGGGTGCCGTACTATATTGGGAATCCAAAAAAGGACCCAAACCCCAATCCCCGAAACCCTAAACCCTAATTTGGAGAACTACTCCGATAATACCTTTGTAGTTCAAGGTTCCTAAACCCTAAGCCCCAAACCCTAATTTGGAGAGCTATACCCCTATAGTACCTGTGTAGTTCAAGGTTCCAGGCGTGCACTGCCGTGACGAAGGCCTGGACCAGCTCGGGGCCTTGGCAGCTCTGAAAGTAGCTCCAAATTAACGGAAACTATACAGGTGGGGACCTTAGGGTATATAGGGGTTATAGGGGTTTAGGGTTTATAGGAGTTTAGGGTATAGGGTTTAGTTAAAGGAAGCTACAGGTGGGGAGTTTAGGGAATATAGGGCTTCCATACCCACCTGAAAATGTCCTGGACTAGAGGGCTTCTGCAGTGGTGACCATGAATGAAGAGGTACTATGAGGGTTTCTATACAGGATACTACAAGGGTTCACTGCAAAAGGTGCTATAAGGGCTTCTGGGTCTGTCAGGGTTAGCATGAAAAAGGTACAACAATGGTAAGGGATTACTATGCAGGTTTCTTTTGCTTTGGTTTCAGATATCTCAGGGATTTCGGGCTGTTAGTGGAGTTTGGGGGGATTCGGTTCGATGTTGGAGAAGAAGCAAATATGCACTCGACATTCGGGAGGTGCGGTTCCGAAACGGATGTGCTCGGAGGGTCATTTGAGTTTGTCAACTTAGTTAGCATCCCGTTTACCTCATATTACTAGGTTGGCCCCTCAAAGCCTCTGAAAAACATTCGTGAATAAGATCCTCTTAAGCCCAATAAGGGAACATGTAAAATGTCCCAAAGGCCTACCTAGATTATGATAAGAATACCCCCAGAACCTATCTTGCCGATCCTTCCTACTTAGCGCACGGAGCTTCCAGGTATGTGGCCTGCAAGAGTAAAACAAACACCTCAATATAGGGGCCTTGCTATCGAGAACGCAATTTTGTGTATTCTTGCTTGTATACGAGAAGGAAGCCTCAGGAAAACATAGTGGCAACCATATTCTGGCTTTCATTCATTTTCAGGCACCCC
>CAJNJA010047652.1:0-25708 GCA_905231915.1 Symbiodinium necroappetens | reverse complement strand
CGGGTTTGGGTTTTGGGGTTTCGGGCCTTTAAAACCGACTTTGAATTAGGGGGTCCGGAGCAGGAGCAGGAGTAAGAGCAGGAGCCAGAGCAAAAGCAAGAGCAGGAGTAAGAGCTAGGGCAACAGCAAAAGCAACAGCAAGAGCAAAAGCAAGAGGAATGGCAGAAGCAATAAGCAAGTGCAGGAGCGGGAACAAGAGGGGCGTTCTGAGGCTTGCCAGTGCAAGGTCACGCGTTTGGGGGTTGGAGACGGCAGGAGAATCTGCCCAAGTAGTGTTTGCGGAAGTTCCACCAAGGACCACAAGCCGCCATCAGTGGTTACGTCGAAACCTGTCGTTTGGAGCCCAAGTAGTTTCTGCAAACATGCAGCGCTGAACCCTCAACCTTGGAACTGTTCAAGCCACACCATGCGCAGCGACCCCAACGAAGCCGCATCTCGAAAGAAAGCTTGAAGCTTCAGCCGTATGAACACTAACCCCGAAACCCGAAACCTCAGACCCCAAACCCCCAAAACCCTAAACCCAAATGGCCCAGACCCAATACTAGGCCACAAACCGTAAACCCAAACGGCCCAAACCCATTCCCCCAAACTGCCATATGGACCGCAGCAGCACATCCCGAATCTGGAGATCCGGCTGCTGGAGCCGGTGGCGGCGAAGGCTGGCTCCTGGCTGCAGCTTCGGACTTCTGAATTTAGGGTTTAGGGATCAGGGTTTAGTTAGGACTTAGGGTTTCGGTTTCGGGTTCACGGTTTAGTGCGTACATAGTGTTAAGGGGTCTCCATTGTAGCTCCTTTGTTGGAGGCGTTACCTTATGGGATCCAAAATTCGTTCACCCCAAAAACACAACTACAAATGGAGACGCTAAGTGGGCCATTGGACCCATGGAACTGACAGACCCGGAAGAAAAGGAGACCCCGCTCCTGACATACTACAAAGAGATGCTCCGAAAGCCCCAAGCTTCATCGAGACCTAAAACCCGAATGCTTGAGATCCCCCACAACCTTGAAGACAACAGTCTCAATTTCTCAACCCTCGGAAAGTGTGGAGATGCTTCTGGGCTTAGTTTTGGGGTGTCTTTGCTGCGTGAACCCCAAGCCCCAAACACCGACCCTAAACGCTGTCACGACACACCCCAAAGCTAAACCCAAAACCCAGGCATCTCAAGTCCAAAACCAAACACTCCAATCCGAAACTCCGCGCCAAAGCACGAAGCCCGGCACTTTGCCAGCAAGCTGCACAGTAGAGTTCTGATTAAGCAAAAAAATATGCGTGAGGGTTTTGTTGTTGATATTGTGTTGGTAGCTCACCTCACCGAGCTTGTGAGTATTGATTGAATTGTGGCTGCCAATTGTTGAGGTAGAGGCTGATCACTTCACTGACGACCTATTCCCCTTGCAGGCACACGCACTGACACTCTCTTGTCACAGACAGCGCTCAGTCGTAGGTCTGTGCAAGCGGGAATGGCTCGGACTCTTGAATCAGACGCCTACAATAAGCCGTTGGCTTATGGCATTTTTTTGAGCCACACGGTTGCGAGTGACAGTGAGGCGGAGCACTCTGAAGTAGACATACCCTGTACACTCTGCAAACCAGTCTAAATGAGTCGTTGGTAGAGCACAGTCTGTCAAGCAGGCCTGTGAAACATAGTCACTCTCATAGCTCTTAACGTGACACTCACGAATTGTACGAGGCATCGAGGTCTGTTCGCAGATATCTCCAAACCCTACTTTACCTGTCGAGGCCCGTCCCTAAACCCTAAACCCTAAACCCTATGAATCCTAAACCCAAAACTTCCGGCGCCACCTTTTGGAAGGCTTTGACGGAGGGCTCTGCTTCGACGAGACAACCCGAACCTTGGGGGCTTCCGGGGTTCCTGGAATCTAGAGGGGTTTAGGGTTTAGGGTTTAGCGTGTAGGGGTTTAGGGTTTAGGGTTTAGGGGTTTAGGGTTTAGGGCAAGTTTAGGGGTTTGACGGATTTTCGCGGTTTAGATTTGGGCTGGGGGTGTTTTACAAGGCTTCTTGAATTACGGGCTCCTTCTGAATGTGTGTATAAATGAATCTAGATCCTACTACCGAGGCTTGTGTGCTCTGGAACAACTGTTCGGGTTTAGGGTTTGGAGGCTTAGGGTTTGGTATCCAGGTTGGTGGTGGCTGCTGCCAGTTCGGCGTCTCGAGGCTCCTTTCGCTGTCCAAGGACCTTTTGGTTTGGGGAGAGCCTGGTGCCCAAAACCAGGCAGAACTTTGCAAAACAAACAGGGGCAACGGGGTCACTCAACCTCAAGGTTTGCGACTACAAACAATCGCCCTGCCACTCCCTGTGGGACAAGCCTCGGACAACTCAAAACCCCTTCGATTCTAGCAACGTACAAACTCCACACAAGCCTTGTAACAGAACACCACGAACACACCATAACAGCCGTGTAAAACCAAGGAACCCTCGTACAGCCTCAACAAACGAGCCTCTAACTCCGACTTCTCGGGGGCCCGGCGAATGCCAGGAGCTCGGCGAGACGTTTCTGTGTCTCCTCTCCCTTAACTTTCATGTTCCTGACGGATTGCGTTAAATCCAGTTAAATCTAGTAGGGCTAGGGTAGATTACAGGGCTTTAGGGCCATTGGGCTTCAGGGTCCTTGAGGTGAGGGCAGTTTTCTCACAGCCAGGCCAGCACACAAACATGCGTCAAGTCATAACTTAAGACAAACAGGCCACAGAATAAACGCTTCCTCAAAACCTTCCAACTATATCAGCAACTCCGAGCCCAGCCCAAGGCCCCCAGAAGATCCAGAGCCTCTATTACCACCCCGTAAGCCCTAAAACTCAAACCACGCCAAACCAAAATCTAAACCTGCAACCCCCAACCCCTGGCGCACCACGTGGGGAGTGCGCACACCCAGTGGCTGGGCTTGCAACTCCTCGGCAGGTTTCAAGAACATTCGCACAGTCGAATCAAAAAATGCTCTTAGAATTGCCGATAATTTCCCCTTATGGTCCCTGTATACTTGATTGAATTTGTCATAGCCTGTACGCTAACATCCGATTCGAACAGTTAGTGCCCCTATGCCGCCGACTACCGGAAGCGCGAACGTTTCTAATGAGCTACCCCCCAACTTCATCAGTAGCTTGTCGGCAGTCAGTCGCGAGGCAGGATAGCTTTTCCCAAGAAGTCATCGAAATCCAACACTCTCATCGCTTCACTGATCCTGGCCCTCTGGATCCGTAAGTTTGCCTCGAAGGTAGCCCCTTAATATGGAAGCTTCCTCATTTTTGTAAGGAATCCTGAGTAAGGAACCCCCTGCAGAATCCGACGCACACCCCCACCCCGCAGGCGCCCGGGTTCAGGGTGTAGAGTTCAGTGTGAACTGCTGGGGGGCCTGTGCAGGCCAAGACTGAACTCTCCATGAGGTCTACAGTCTACAGCGCCGAGATGTGGGCAAAGTCTGCCCTGGAGACTGCTCCAGAGTCGTGGAGTCGGACTTCTGATCCTTCCGGGAAGTTTGAGGCTTTTGGTTTAAGCTTCGGGTTTCGGGCCCAGGTGGCTTCGCGCGTTCGGGGCTTTCCGACGGATTGGGATTGCGACATGGGGCTTGGCCTCGTTCAAAAGAGCACTCCCAGTTCTTCGGGGGGGTCGGTGCATATAGTAACTCCAACTCGGTTTAAATTAGCATCATGCCTAGTTCCCGCAGCACCTTAGAAAAACGAGCTCCCATTTTCGGTGTTTCAGCAAATAACAAGTGTTGCTCATGATGGTCTGTGCGACTTTTTCTTCGACACCCAGTGTCTACAGACCTTTAATTACCCGAATGTGCTGCAGCGCCGCAGGGGTAATTTTGATCGTGCAACAACAAGAGCAAGTCCAAAAGCCCACATGAACCTTAGAAACAAAAGAACCTAGCGTCGGCACCTCGCAACAAAGCCCAGAAAGTGGAGGCTAAAAAGAGCCTAAAGCCCATACAGGAACTACGAACCCCAAGAAGCCGTACATCCCCAAACGCTCGTAGCTGCCATAGCTCCAAGAATCCGAGCCTTCACAGTCCTACAAATGCTTGGAAAGGTAGAACAAATCCAGAAGAGCTAAGAAACCGCAAAAAAACACACACACACATACACACAAAGCACAAACACGGAAAAGCCTTCTTCATGGTGCAGCATTGGAATACCAGCTCCTTAGTTCGGGTGTCGTCGGCTGTTGTGCTGATTTTTCTGGCTCATAGAGCCCAAGGGAGCCCAAGGGAGCCCAAGGGGTACAGGGCTGGTCTGGTACGATTCCTGGGATTGTCGGGCGTGTGGGCTTAGAGGTTTAGGGTATAGGTTCCAAACTTGGGATGTTTCGGCTTTAGGGGTCTTTGGGCTCGGGTTGATAGGCAACGAGGTTTGATACTTCGTATCAAGATTCCCTTGCAGTCCCCATTTTAGGGTTTTGAGTTTCGGGAGGAAGACATGTCGAAAAAAAAAGCGGCCCGTGATCCAAAATCTTCAAAGAGCTGCGCGAAAATCCAATCCATGCTCTTCCATGGAAAAGACCAATGCAGGGGTACAAGATGCTGATGGAAGGAAACTATATTACAACTGGCCACACATCCGAAAGCCCGGACCCTGCCGCTAAGCCGACAAAGCCAAAACCTCAAACCATAAAGATCCAGAAAGTCGAATGCCCCAATACTCAAACCTTATGAAGCACATATCCAGCCAAACCCTTAAGCCCCAGAATTCGAGCTCTGAGGCCTTTACTTTAGACAACCCTGCCAAAACACCAGAAACCGTCTCCAGAAGCGCACCCTTTTAATGGACCCTTGCCAGGACGAAGTGCGGAGCTCTGGTCCCTACGGTGGAGTTCCTCCGACTTTTGAGACGTAGCTCGGACGCTTGGGAGGTCAGTGCTCCAGAAGGATTTGGGCATTTAGGAGGGTTTAGGGTTTAGTAGGGTTTAGGGTTTTTGGGTTCCGGGCAACATCCTGCTTTCATACTTACGGAATGTATCATGTCCTCAATTGTGTTTAGGGACAACTAGGTTGATGCTGGATTCTGTCCATCAGTTGTAGAAGCTGGCTTAGATGCCTCAGTATGTGAGGCCATGCTCGCATTTGGGGAGCTCAGTCCATGAAGTTCCCTTAAGAAGAGCAAAAACAAAACACCTGAGTCAGCCCGCGTCCCCATGTAAATAGGGCTTCAGGGTTTTGAGACTGCAGGATCTGAAGCTCAAGTTCGGAGACGAGGGAGGTGTCGCTGGCGGGGCTTGGAGTTGCGCTGGTTTAAGGCGGAGGGCTTCTGAATTGGGCCTCCGGGGTTTCGGGTTAGGGTGTACCGTCTGGGGCTTGGGGTCTTGGGCTTTGGTCAGGATTCTGGTTCAGGGTTGAGGATGCTTCAGGGCCCAAGTAGATCGAGTCAGGCCCGCAAGATACCAATAAGGAAGTGATTCGTAACCCTAAACCCTAAACCCTAAAGCCCTGAAGCCCTAAACCCCTATTATATACTTCTACTGCCAAGACTAGAAGCGAATTTCAGGAATGGCCTAATTTAAGCACAAGCCTCGATTGTAGACATGATCCTAGAGAGAGGTCCCAGACTACGAATGCGATTCAAGGCCAAGCGGTTCATCAACCATGCAAGATAGGAGAAACCCCACCGCTTACACCTGAAGCCTGAACTTTTGCAGGAGAGAAAAGTACGACCGCGCCCACGCCCGCCTCGTTCTGCACGTTCGGACATCGAAGCACCTGGACGGAGCGGAGTGCCGCGCAGCTCATAACCCTGTAAACCCCAAATCTCTAAACCCTAAACCCTATAAACCCTTAGAAAACCGCCAGGGCCCGAGCTGTCTCGAGCTTCCCGACAGTCAGCTGTCCGTCTTTCAGGAGGATGTGGAGAGGGCCCTGACCAGAAAGGGTCGTAATATGCACTATGATATACTATAATATACTATCATATGCCATCACAAGCTATAATATATACTATCAAGGGCTCATCATAAATATCAGCCCTGGCCAAAGAGGATTCAGAGGGCTCGGACCTATAAGCAGAGGTCTGGTCCAAAATCTAAGCCCTAAAGCGCCCGAACCATTGGCTTTCTTGGGGGGTTTAGAGTCAGAACATAGCTTGCCTATTCAGGCGTAGGGCACCGCCTACCCCCCAACCTAGGATAAAATCTATCTTGGGTTGGGGGATGAGCGCTGAAGCCGAGTCTTGAATCTGTGGAGCCTTGCTTCGCAAGGCCAGCTCTGGAAGTCGGGTGATATTGGGGCCTTGATAAGCAGAAAAAAAGGTTTGGCTTGTAGATCAGGTGTTTAGGGGTTTAGCATTCAAAGGTTTAGCAGGTATAGGGCTTTGCGTTCAGGGTTTTGCGGGTGAGGATGAGGTTCAGGCTTCGGACTCAGGGGTTCAAGGCTGATTCCTGGCTTAGAACATGACCCGACATCCAAAGACCGGCTGCCTTGCTCTTGTCCTTGACCACCGACGGAAGCGAAGTCTTCGCCTTCGATCAGTAGCTAAATTGTTTGGCTCGGTGCTTCCTGCTGGAAGGTGGGGCGGCCTGATGATTAGAATGTGGTTTGGGGGCTATTTGTCAGCATATTAGCAGATGCCGATGTTCACCCGGCTCATGCTGGAAGCTGTAGACTTTAGTTCGGCACGGCTGGGATTGCGTCTGCAAGCTTTCACAGCTTGAGAACTAAGACCCATGTCCATGCAAGCAAAAAGAATATCCAGACAGCCCTCAACACCGACGTTTCCCCCTGCAGCGCCTTTCAATTCTGCCCTCACCCCCAAGAGCCCAGCCCGCAAAATCCCCAGCTTTCAGGTCTCAAGCCTCAAACCCAGGTGACCCAGGTTTAACAAGTTTCCGAAAGCACAGCTCCGCTTGAGCCCCGAAGCAAACTCCGAGTATCCCTGTGCCTCTGCTGTGGCGCTTTTCCAGAGATCCTCCCATCGATCCTGCTCGTTGCACAGAGAGATCTCAGAGCTCGCATCATGACGATCAAGACTATGCAAGCATGAATTCAAGCACTGGGCTGTCGGTCTAGGTATGAAACCCGAACCCTAACCTCCTCTTCCTTGCGCATCGCAAGCCCCAAGTCTGACAAAGGCCTCCTTGATTGCCGCCATGGCCATGCGAATCTCGGCAATGTACAATGCGCCTGGACAGAAGCGGGTTTAGGGAACCCTAAACGCCCTAAACACCAAGCCCCCGAACCCAAACGGTCTTGGCTTCGGGTTTTCAACGAAGCTCGTCTACCGATATTATCCGAAACCGACGGAGCTTGAAGTTTACCTGTGGTCTCTGCTCGGTGCCTTGGTTCACCTAGAATAGACCCCAACAATGTAATCTACAAAGGGGACTGCAGTGTTAGTGTGGGTTATAGGTGGGACCCATCTTATAGGAACTCTCAGGGTTCAAAGCTTCGGGTCAGGTTTTGGGTTTATAGTTCAGGGAGGGTTTGGAGTTCTGGGTTTAAGAACACCCTCGATGCGGGACTTGTGGAACCAAGGGTTCAAGTCAAAACTCAACTGAGAACGTTCGTTGCCAACGCCCCCCAAACTAACAAGGCACCAGAATGTAAACCCTGATTTTGAATCCTACCACGTGGGTTTTCCTCAGGCTGCCACCGAGGGCAGTAGGCACGGAGTGCGGTGTCATTCCTTTCGCTGAGCTCTGGGACTTCACTGCTTTGGTGAGTTTCTGGATTTGGAGTTGAGATGGACTCTACCTCAGGAACCCATACGGGAGTTCCTTTAAAGGGTATGTCCAAGATTTATTTGCATGATGCTGACTTCTCAGCAAGCTTTGCGAAGATGACCTGATAGGCCTAGACCCGGAACCGAAGGAGGCAAGATGAGCACTTTCCGGTCCTTTACAGCTGGCATTGACCTGCGAAGGGCACTGCTATGGGTTCGACGGTGGTTGAGAGGGTTTCTGCAGCTGCTTATAGAGCTTGCATCGGAAGGTCTTTTTATAAGGGCATCGCCAAAGGTTCATGTCAATGTGGTATGTAAAGGCCTAACCTAGACCCCTGCTTCATGCACCCAGTGTCGTTAAGGTTGCTCAGAGAGGGGGAACATAGCGGGTTATAAACGTCTATAGCCGAGGATCAAGATACCTTGCGCTTCATCCAAACACCTAAACCCAAAGTCAACCGGGCCAGTAAATCCTAGCAAAACTAAGTTCGCCACCTGAGGAGGAAGACGACAACGCCCTAAAATAAATGCCAACTGGGCATGATGCTCTGAAAGATGGCCCCCTTTTTCCGCCTTGCCGTGCATGCTGGCAGCCTGTAAGGACCAAACGCACCTCAAGAGAACCTGTGGCTGAACAGAGTTTGTACGTACGCACGCATTAAAACTTTATGGGGCTTTTTTCTCTCCATGGGACCAAAGAGACTTCCCAGCTCTAACCCTCACAGATCCGAGGTGTGAGTGAAGATGGGGGACGGCCACCTCGCTGCCCCCGTTCTTCTGAGGAGCAGATGTGGTCCTTAAGGAGCCCTGTTGTTCACAGGCGAAGCGCTGGCATCTTTCGGACACCGGACAAGAAAACCCTTCGAACGCAGAGAGTTCGGGGATGTTGAAGGGTTCTATAAACAGGGCTTAGGTTTTTTTAAGTGTGACGGACGTTTTTACTGCCCATCCCCCCGTTAGGGTTTAATTAGAGTGCAGGGCTTAGGGTTTAGGGGATAAGGGCCACTGTACAGCCTGGGCTAGGGCCTCCGTGGCCTCAGACTAAACTCAACAAACCGCAAAACCCCTAAGACGCCAGCTCCAAAGCCGAAAAAAGCCATCAGCACCAACCCCCCAAACCACACATAAACCCTAAAAGCTTAAACTGAAACGAGGATCAAAGCCACCAAAATTGAAAATTTCTAAACGAATCCATATCAAACCCCGAAGTCATAGCATTCACATTCAGAAACCCAAATAAAATTGAATTGATACTCAGAAGCGTTTGCGGAACCAGGGTTTTCTGCATCGGGTTCCTACATTTCGCGCCAGCCAAGACCGGCATCATGAACCTGCAGTGGCACAAGTTCGAGGTCTTCGGACCTTCTGGGATTTGTGGGAGGAAGGTCTTGGGGCTCTGAGGCCTTTTGAAGCTTCGGGTTTCGGGCATTGGGGTTCAGAGTTCGAGTTCAAGGACTGTGGCAAGAAGGCCGAGAGGCCCGAGCCTTGTACAAACCCGCAGGGCGAAGAGAATTCACACTAAGCCAACCCCGGCAAGAAAGGAGTAGTAGATCCAATGCGAGGCGTCGGGCTTAGGTGCATCCTTCTTGTCTAATTCGGTTTCGGTGGGTCGGCTGGAGCCTTGCGTCCCGAGTTCAGGCTCCACCTGAATTCCGGAACCGAAAACACAACCACGCCTAATTGCTCCCAAAGCCCCCGGAACCCGAACCCTTCGAAAACATCACATCTTGGTGCTGCTAAGGTCCTTAAGCCCACGCACCGACCCTCGCTTCATCTAGCACAGCTTGCAAAGCGACAGAAAAGCACCAACAAGCCACAAGCGGCAACACCAATCACCCTGAAACGGCATCAAGCCCCACCCCCGCACCCCTGCGAAAGCATGTTGAACCGAGCCCTGCCTGGGCTTACCGATCATGTCGCTTTTGGTGCTGGCAATGACGCAAGGAGGCTTGCAATCCTCTCAAGCTAGGTGGCCCGACAAAGTGGGCACGACAATTCTGGGTCCGGGACGGCGGGATCGGTGAAGAGCGCGGGGCTTTGGGACGACTGCTTGCTGTTGCTCTTTGGGCTTCCGTATGCTACTGGCATCTGTTCCGAGGTCATACGAGTAACAGCCTGGGCTTGGCCCGGCGTTGAGAGTGTAGGATCTGGTGCTCCCGAGCACTTTTGATGCAGTTGAGATGTTGGGATTCATGCGGCCTGCGGCGTGACAAGCCTCTGGGGCTGAGTGTGGAGTGGCTTTGGGTTTAAGGGTTGTGGGGATTTCTAGACCTTTCGGCTTCGTGTTCCTCGCAATGCAGATAGTTCGAGGCCTAAGAAATAACCAATATTCGTCCTTAGGGTTCCTTACTATAGGTATACCATAGAGGAGCCCACAGGCCTGTTCGAAGTCTTTATAAGGCCGCCCTACATTAACCCTCGCTCCTCGGAGCTTTCGCAGCTGGTTCCAGGAGGACACCTGCACAGGAGAGGGGTGGCTGGCCCCCGGAACCTAAAACCCAAGTCACACCTTGCGATCCTCACGGCTAACCCACTAGTTTCTAGGTGATCTTCGGTTTCGGTGCTGCAAACCCTAAACGCCTTGAGCCCATAAGCCCCAAGCCCTAAACCCTACGGCCGAGCCCCAAACCCCAAACCCAAAACCCTCCCAAAAGGCCTTCGTCCTCCGCCTCATCGGCTTCGCCAAGGATCTCGCTCAGGGACGCTACCGGCCCGATGTGGCCCTGAACCGAAATCGGATTTCAATTCAACGAATCGGTGGCTTGGGCTTGGGCTTAGGCCTCGGGTTCGGAATCGAAGCCGGATGGCAAAGCAACGACTCGACGGCTTTAGGGCTTCAGGGCTGCAGGGTTTTGGGGCTTGGGGTTTAGGAATATGCTGATTATGCTTCAGAGTTTAAGGTTCAGGGTCTTGACGGGCATATACATACGATTGCGGAGGGGCTTCTTACCGAGTCTTCACACCTGTAAGACCAGTTTTTGCACAAATGCAGTGGACTCAGCTCGATGCTTGTGCACTCCCTGAAGACTGGGAAAGATCCAGAGGAGGCTTACAGCAGCGGTTCGAGGTCCGTCACCCGCAGGCGCCTCCATCTTTGGCGCAGGCCTCTTCGGCGCTGGAAACCTGCCAGTTGCTGCTCAAGGGCGAGTAAAGCGCCTCGTTTCCTTCTTCGGTTGTTGTGGTTGACTGAGGTGTCCCGACTCTAGGGATACTGATGTTCCTGGATAGTTGGGCCTTGAAGGGTCGGGGAGAAGATCGTTGGGGCATCCGGCTTTCAAGGCTATACATGTACTTCGGCTGTAGAATCTATCTGGGCATTGGGTGAATAAGGTCAAGGCTTTGAGGTCTCTCTGAAGGCTTCAGGGTACATGGAGGCGCTGGAGCCCTTGACATTCGTACTTCTCCGGGGATCCGGCATCGGATTAAACGCACAAGCAACACAAGAACATAAACCTAATTAACCCCTACGGTGCACCCAAAAAAACTGACACCAAACCTAAAGACCCTGACAAACCCCCAAACCAGACATTCAACCCCTGGAACCGGTTTTAATCTCAAAGGCCCTTAAACCCAACACCGACATCTGCGCCAAGCCACCTTGTCGACTCTGCCTCGTCCATGTCTAGCCAGTCTTCGCCAGGCCTGCGCTTTGGCTTTAAATGGGCTGTTGCAGGGTTTTTCTATGGCTTGCAGCGGTGTTGTAAGGTTTCATCCTGATGAAAACCTGAAGTAAAACCCGAACTCCTAGACCGCAGCCCTAAACCCTAAACCCCGAAACCCTGAACCCGTATTTACTAAACCCTACAAGCCCCTAAACCCTAAACCCCTAAACCATAAACCCCTGAACCGAACCCCTAAAACCCCAAAAATGTACCAAAAAGCCTGACCAAAGCTCGCCTGGCTCTCGGCTTCGAAGCGGCAAAGGGCTCCGGCGTGGGCGTGGGCTCTTCCTGAACCTCCTGAGCCTCCCGCGGCGCTTGAACGAGTTTTGCGCTTGGCTGGGTGAGGTCTTGGGTTCGGGAAATGGCTTTCTTGGAGTTGCTGGCCGCTCCGGCAAGGGGTTGTTGGAATCGCACTTGGAGCATTCTTGATTGGAGTTTGGGGGAGTCGGGAGGCTCGGCCTTCGGAAGCCAAAACCCAACGATTCGGAGCTCCATGCTAGGCTGATTTTTGGATTCAGGATTCGGATTTTGGTCTTAGGGTTTAGGGCTCACCCGAGGCCCTAGATTTGGGCTCGAAGCATGTTCTCAACTGATGCTTTTGGGTTTAGGGTATGAGGTTTGAGGGCGACCGACTAGCTCTTTGTAGGGGAAGTTGGCGGCCTTGAAAAGCTCTGTGTCTTCCTCGTCGTCGGAGCCGGGCATCGCGGCACCGTTGAGGAAGGCCTCTTTCGGCGATCCATCCCCTTGGCCCTTGGCCCTACCTACAGGCGCCAAGGTACCTTTCAACAGGTCATGCACTAGGTAGGAATCACCATCTATAGCCAGGAAAAAGATGGCGATGAGTTTGGGCACCCAACGATGCTCCAGTGTTGTTGCATGGACCATAAATAGCCGGTACAAAACCTATCAAATCTAAGCTAGAGTAAGCGCCGGAAGCTCGTGGCAGCGAGAGCCTTCAAGATAAGGGTGGCAGGCTTTCGCTTTCTGGCTGCGCGTCTCCCTGCCTCCAGCTGCTTGTTAGGCTTGCGCAAGGGCGCTTCTTCCTCGCCAGCCTGCCCCATGGAACCCAACATGTTTGCGTCTGGGGGCTGTGGGCTCGGCCTTTACGGCTTTATGGCTTTATGGCCCTGAGGGTTGCAGGCTTTAGGGCATGCGGGGCTTCAAGGTTTTCGGGTTTAGGAATCTTAAGATTTGAGACTTCCGGGCTTAGGATGTGCCCCCCCAAATGGACCTTCTCACACCTCACCTTCATAGGGTACAGTACCCGACATTACAGACTGCGACAGTGTATACTGCGGCCAAACATGGTGAGAGGGTTTCGGGTGTTGGGCACACAGGGTGTAGGGTTTAAGGACTTTAGGGATGTAGGACTTTCGGTTGGACTCTCATGCCCACAAACCTGGCGGCACCGAATTCTGCAGACAAGGTAAACCTAGCAAGAGCCTGAATATCCATGAAAGCCTTTCTCAACGACTCGGAAAAAACCTGCAACGATCTCTTGTCAACCGGTCGGCGAGCAACCGATGAAGCCTCTCGAGCATTACAACGGAACCTTTGCAGCGGCAATAAGATAAAAATGACGGTGCAACTTCCAACAACATTTTGAGCCATCCCGCAAGCCACTCACAACCTTGAACGGCGTCCACACAACATCATTAAAGACTCCCCAAGCTCAGCATCGTTGATGGAGGAACTGCGCAACCTTCGTGAATCTCGCCGTGATATGCCAGGCCCGAAGACCTAAGACTCTTAAGCCGAAGCCTCGAAACCCCGCCAAAACCCACCCGAAGCCAGAGCCTGGCCTGTGCCGGCTCCTCCTCCTCCTCCCAGGTCTCTCCAGGGAGCGGAGCGCTTTGGAGGAAGGCCTCTGGCTGAATCCAGGGCTTCTACTCTTCAGGATGTACGGTTTCCAGGCTTCGAAAACTCCGATCAGAAACTAACAAAATCCCACCGCAGACAGAAAGCCAAGAAGGTTGTGGTTCGGCGTGTAGGGTACAGGGTCTTGGAGCTTAAACTTACGACTGGTTTCTGGGAGTTCAAACTTTTCCCGCACGAAGCCGCGAAACCTTCACTTCAATGACCTAACCCCTATAAACCCTAGCCGCAGAGGAGCGAGGCCTCCAGCTCTTTCTTGGGCTCCATTTCCTCATCTTCAGCTGTGGCCTCTGGAAAGCGGAAGGCAGGACCGGTTCAGGGTTTACGGAGAAGTCGTGCTCGATTGATCTTTGGGATTTTCTGGTCCGGATTTTCTTCGAGCTTTCCATCTGTATAGACATTGGAGGCGCGAGAGTTTTACCTTGGCTGCAGGCAGGGTAGTACTGCACCATCAACCCAGCAGATGGGCCTCTGCAGTCGGCGCTGATGAAACGAGACCTGGTTCACTTTCAAGGCATGTCTTGGGTTATACTGTTCTACTCATGAATCGATACTTCCGCCCTGCCCTGCCCTGCGCGCCTGTGCCCCACTGCCACGGCGCCGAGCCTCAAGTTGGGAAGGAACTGAAGAAACCCAACCAAACAAAAAAAAACGGAAAGCCGCGACAGAACCCTTATCAAGCCTTGGCAGAACCACAGGAGGAGAAAAAAGAAACGCCCCTTTCGCTGGAACTGCTTTCAGTTGTCGAATGTAGACTGAAGCTTCATTAGGGTGTTTAAGCTTTGGGAACCGGATGTAAGATGTAGACTTTCGGTGCTAATTCCATCAACCACACTCGCGATACTAGTATCAGCATCAATAATGATGCCAAAACACCAGGCGCGAAACAAGGGCAGCACCAGCAGAGGAGCGCACGAGTACAGTGACTGCAAAGAACAGAAAGCAATAGCGGTGATAAAAACCCTAAACCCTAAACTCCCTAAACCCTATCGAATGAGGATAAACCGAGAACAGTCTTGGCCAACTTTGGACCAAGAAAACCTGACAGACTTCGTCGAGGGCCGTACAGACAAGAGCCATGGGAAACCCTAGCCCGAACAGAGCTCTAATGCAGGAAGCCTCAGGGCTCTTCAAGGGCTCTTCGAACCCGAAACCCAAACCCAGACCTCAATCCGACACCTCCGACTCCAAGCATTCAAACCTCCAAAAACTCTTAAACCCTAAACTGGCCCAAAACCCTAAACCCTAAAACTCTAAACTCCCAACACGGTACCGTCTTGAGCCGCCGACTTCGAGGCGGAACCACCTGGCCCGTGCCGGCCGGCGCCGCTGCGGCCTTGGGCGCCACGTGGCCGTTGCTCGGAGCCCCTTTGCCCTCTCCTCGGCTCAAGGCTCTTTGGGATCGAGTGGTACATGTACTACTAAAACCCTTTAATATACCAGAAGAACACTAATATATACCAGAATAACCACAATATAATAAAGCCCCAATATACCATGAATGTAGACTATAAGTTACTATACGTAGAGTTATAGACTATGACATAGGAGCTTTCAGATTGGCAGTGAAAGCTTAACGGAGGGAGTGGAGTCTGCGTCTGCGGTTTTCTGGGGCCGAAAGCATCTCACGAAACCTCTTGAAAAGTGTCCATCATCACTAACGGTGTGTCAAGCCATGCAGGGCCGCCTGAGCACGAAACTTTCTGTATGTTTCGACTAAGGCTTGGGGTGGCTTTGGGCTCAGAAGACGACGACGGCTGCCACTAGCACCACCGGCAGGAGGAAGTGCCGGGCAGCGGTGGGATACAGCAGTCGTTGTAGCTCGAAAACTGAATCATCCCAGTGGCCCATGTCTCCACCTGGGCCCTTCTCGCCCTTCATGAAGACGCTCCTCGGATGGCGCTGGGTATCGTGCCGTCTGCAGATTCGTCAACTGTAGCGTCCTGTAACCCCCTACCGTAAGCCCACAACGCTCTAAACCGTAACTCCCATTTCCAACCGCTACAACCCATCATGAACGGGCCCGGCATCGAGCTTTTGGGCATGGCACCTGTGAGGGTTGTCACTGTTTTTCAGAGAGGGCGCGTATTCGGTTCTGGGGCTGGTTTTGGTTTTTTGGGCTTTCGGGGGATCTTTCGGGGCCAGAGGGTTGGCGCTGTTGGGGGTTTCGGGGTTGAAGCCACTCTGGGCTTGCAACTGGGTGTCGAGCTGGCTTGGGGACCTTCTTGGCGTCCTGCTGAGTTTGGGAATGTCCTATGAAGACTCGAGGCCCTCGTCGGTGACCATCATTTGATTCGGGCTCGGGGCGCGTCTGGATTCTTGGCTGAAGGCTTCTTGAGGCACGACAGGTTCTTTCGGAATTGTTTCGGCTCCAGGCTACTGCGCACGCTGAAATATGCTTACGGAGTTTCTAGGTCACCGAGAACTGACCTACAAAAACACAGAAGGCGAAACCAAGACCCCGTACGGAATGGTCCCTCTTCCAGCCCTCATCCCTTGAGCCCCAATCCGTCTTAACCCTAAATCGTGTCTCTCTCCAAACCCGAATGCTTGAAACCCTACACACCCTAACTAAACCCTCTGATGCACTTCAAGCGCTTCGCATTTAGGGACTGCTTCATTCACATCCTCTGATAACGTCTAAACTTTTAAGCCCTGTAAGACGCACTGACTTTTAAAACCTAAGCCGCTTCGGCGCCCTAGTTGAAACCCTAACCCTGAGTCCTTACCATGGAGGGAGGGGCATCGCCTGCCTTGCGGCGGTGGCATCTCGCTGAAGAAGCCCTCGCAAAGACATGAGGTTTGTGGGCAAAAACACACCGCATTTGGGAGTTTGCCTTAGGGATGAATGGGCCTATAAAGGCTTAAGGTTGTGAGCATAGGAGCGCAACGTGATTCCAAATGCAAGGGCAAAAAGGTGCTTTGTCGGGGTTGCCCAACGCCAGATTCAGAGTCTTCCCACACAAATCTTTCTGCGCGGCTGGCTCGCTGGAGTGCCGTGCTTGGTATTGCCCGTCTGTGGCAAACGGCGAAGCAGGATTGCCAGTGGGACTCAGTCTGAGGACACTTGACACACACCCCATGCGCCCCCCCCCCTACACCCCAAAGCCCGAGAAATCTGAACTGCACAAAAACACGGTCTGAACAATTCTGGACTTTGCGCCCCTGCCTTGCCCTTCTTGTCCTTGCCTTTGCCGCCTTTGCCCTTGTCTTTGCCTTTCTCTTTGCCCTTTCCGAAGCCTCCGTAGCCTGCAAGGAAGCCGTTTCGGGACATATGTGGGAAGTTCTCTTACTTAGGGTCCCTTCTGGGGTACCATTTGACCAAAAAGGGGACCCTTTGGGCCAATCCTCGGAAAGACCGGCCGGCGCCTTAGAGGGAAAACCCTTTTGATCGCAGATATAAGCCGTGCCGTTTTGAGCCCGGACGCCGAGATCCCGAATCAAAACGCCTATGTAGATGTACCTACATCCTCAAAAGCCGCAAAAATCCAGCTGTAAAATCTGACCAGGCACCTTTGAAGCCGCCCTTCATTGGCCCAGTCACTTTCAAGGAGGCTTGGCCTTTCCCGGAAGGATATTGAAGCGTGTCGGGATCAGCTACTGTTCGGGGGTCGGAATCCGGGGCTGGGGAAATTCTCTTCACATTTAGAGGATTGCCCCGTTTGAAGAGTCTCCTCGGTACGGTGCCCAGTGTGTGGCGCGGGGATCGGCTTTGGGTTTCGGCAAAAACGTTGCCGTGTGCTGAAGCACTCACACGCACACCTCAGTCTGGCCGACGGGCCTTCCACATGACGAGTCATGTTTGCACTTGCACACCATCCCCGAACACCTCACCACCAAACCTCTCGTAGTAGGCCTGCTGATCCTGCGGCAGTTTTCTCCACTCTGCCCCACGAAATGCTGCGCCCCTACAGAGGTACACCTGCAAGAAAGCTTCCCTAAAGCCAACTGCAGCCTAGAAGGTACATACAAAGACCCAAAAGGCGGCTCCATGTCTCCCGACAGCCCTGAGCTGCACCACTTAAGGCCTGTAGCTTTGATGCTGCATCCATCGCGGATCAGCCGCTGCAGGATCTTGGCGATGTTGCTCACATCGTCCATGCCTCGAAAAAGAAGGGAGGTCTGGTGCTGCTCACAGAACTGCCGAAAGCTCTCGGCCCAACATGAAAACGGAAAGCTTCCAAAGAAGAGCGAGCCCCGCCCAAAGAAGCAATCGAAAGTTGCTTTCGGGATTAGACTCGTCCAGCCGTCCAAGTTCAGTCGTCACCCAATTTCGCATGTTCAACGCATAATTAGTTAAGGTCGCTGATAGAAACGAAGGAACGATTGGACATCAACTCGAAAATAGTATTTAGGGTGCACGCTTTGGAGCTCTGGATCACTTAACAGAACACACCCCCGCACCCCAACCCCCGGTAAACCCTAATAACTCTAATCTCTTGCCCCACAAACTTGGACTCTCTTCCAAGAGGACGAAAACCCAGGGCGCACGCCTAAGTGATGCTGTCCGGCCAGTGGCATCCTTCCGTGAGCATCAGCATGTTGCTGCTTTGGAGTTTAGAGTTCAAGGCTCAGGATTCAAGGAGCGACCGTTCGAGCCGAATTCCGGCTTCATGGTCTTTGCGGTGTGCGGAGGCGTTTGGATCTGGCGCTCGAGTTTTACGTGCTTTGGCTGGCTTCTTCCCAGCTGAAGCCATGTGACTATTCCAACCGATCGCCGACTCACTGAAGCCCCAACAGTACACCCTGAACGCCAAGATCCCAATGCTATAAGCCCCCAAGACTCGCAACTGCTCTCAAACACGTGTAGCCTCAGGCCCAGAATCATTCCATGTGGCCATTGGGGTATATGAAACTGAAATCAAAAAAGTATGATACTATAACTAGAATAAGGAACCCAACAAAATGTATGATAGTACAAAAATGATAAGGAACCCCATAATAGTTTTGGTAATTCTCTGGGCTCCTGAATAGTTCCAGAAACCCTCGGGGCTCAAGGAGGCTCATGGGTCCGCAAAGCTCTCTCCCAACTTAGGCCTTTTTTTACCGTTAGCGATGTGGGTTTTTCCAGGGCTTTATTATACTAGGAACTGAGGGTCTATAATCTATAGCACAGCAGCCATTTGGGGGAGGGGTCTAGATGCCGAATCCTGATAAAAGCCACCAATCACCTATCAGGCCTATGCCCCTGCTTCAACCCTCCCCCTGCCCTGCCCGAGCCTCAAGCGCTTGAGCATGCCACGCATTCCCGTCGGGGCATCGGCATCAGAGAGATTGAAGTGGTCTCTGAAAACCTCTTCAATGTGCCGGGCTGACAGATAGGCATATATACCCTTTCTGGGGTCAAGAGGATTCAGAAGGTATGCAGGGCCCAAGCGAGTCGATTTTCAGGTGATCTGTGCCCTCTTCTTGTAACGATCTGGTGTTCAGAGCCTGACTCAACAAGGCTTTTCCTCTGACTACCTTACCCCTGGCCTCTTTGATGTTCGTCCACCGCGAGAAAAGCAGCTGCTGCAAAGCGAAGTCGACTGCACCTGGATAAGGGTTTGGGGGTTGAGGGGTTATCAGGGTTTAGGTTTAGGGGGCTTTGGGGCTGTGGGTTTGAGTGTTATCAAGGTTTAGGGGCTGGGGTTTTGGGTTTAGCAGATGGAACTGCATATGTCGTACTGGGAAAATAGCCAGTGTTTCTACAATGGCTCTTGCAGGGACACCAGATCGACAAATACACGAAAGCCCAGTAACGGCAACGAGTCCAACGGTCCTGGCATCTTCCCGAAACGGAGCCCCCACGGCCTGGGAAAGGCTTGTTGCACTGCCTCGGAATGGCCGTCTTGACCTCAAACAAAAGGGAGTTTAGGGGTTCCTTCTAGGGCTTTATCGGGGCCTTCCAGGATCCTTAAAGACAGGTTTACTGCAAGGCTGTCGCACAGTAGGCTTTAGGGGTCTAGAGATTGGGGTTTGAGGGCCTGTGACTTTGGGGGCTAGGTTTATGGGTACGGGCACCGGACATGAAGCCTTCGGTTTTGGGCCACGTATGGCTTGAGGCTATGAAGGCTTTCGCAGCAAGAAAAGTACAAGACAGTCCTGCTAGGCTTCCCTAGTCTCGCCCTAATTAAACTGTTCCCCACCCTCCCAGGGCCCCAAAGCCCTTTTCCCTAGTTAGACCCAACTTCCAACCCTGAAACCGATGCGCCGACTGAGCCAGCACCAGCACTGAGCCCATTCAATCCCAATGCTAACACTCACTGAAAGCTTATTCCTCAAAGGCTAATCCATCCCCGCTTCAGAAACATTTCAACCAGGACACATCCCAATTCCCGCAGGTGACGAACAAGAAGGATTCCTTCCTGGCAGCTCAGGCATCTTGTCCGCAGACAGCGATCTTGGGCATCAAGCTTGCTGCAACATCGACACGCATTTGACAGCTGAGGTTTGCAATTTGGTACTCGTGGGGATCAGGTGATGCATTGAAACAGCAACGCGCTATAATGTCTAAAAGGCATTCTGTTCGGCTGCCTACGCCATGCCTTTTTACAAGATCCGAAATCACAGCTGGCACTCTTACGAAGCAATCCCAAAATAGGCAAGTGCTTCGCAGAACGATTTGGGTTGTTGCATGGGTGTTATGCTTGGGGCCAAGAGTTGGAAAACAGGATTGTCGTCCAGAGGCCTAGCGACCTAGCGTAGAAGGCAGCATTCCGACGGCGTATGGGCAGTTTTCTCAACTAGGGTCCCTTTAGGGCCCTTTTTTTGTGGGTGCCGTACTTTTTTGGGGACTTAGAACCGGACCATACTTTAGAACCCCGAAAAGTATTGGCAATTCTTTTGGCCAAAATAGTCAAAATAGTACGGTTCTGTGCTTCCGGGTGTTCGGAGCGTCAGATCCGAGGCTTCGAGTGGCTGGAAGCCGCCGAACACGAAACCACCGCCCTAGGAGCCCTCAGTTGCGAAGTTCTGAACCTAAACCCTAAGATTTCTTAGATATGCCGAAAAGATCCCTAAAGCATAATTAACAAAATATATCCCTCACATATCCCCGAGCATCCTAGACCCTGACAGAGACCCCATCCCCCCAAGCTTGGCCTCAGCTCTTCTTCGGGCGCCAGCCCGAGCAGATCTCGGAGCCACTGCTGCATGGCCTCCACCACCTCGAACCCACCAAGAACAGAGCGAGTAGGGTGATCTAGGGTTTTGGGTTTTGGGGCTTAGGGCTTGTAGGGTCTAGGGCTTAGGGGCTTGGGGCTTATAGGGTTTAGGGTTCAGGGGTTAGGTGTGTAGGGGTTTAGGATTTAGGGATGTCGTCATCATTGTCCTCTACCGGGCCTACCATAACTCCCATGGCTTTGCTGTGATCCCCAAGCGAGCATGTAATTACCCCCCAACTACCGCCTTCTGAACAGTAGGCGGCACATCACTCATCCTTGATGTCATGGTTCCAAGGAGGGTATAGTCTGGTCGTAGAAGCCTCTGATTACAGACCGCACCCGCACCTCCGGGAAGGGGATGGAGTTCGCGCCATCGTTGAAGCAGTTGACATGGAAGCGCTGCCGCATGGAGGCTGCCTCCCGATGGTCAACTCTACTATAGCATATTATCGTATCTCATCGTATGTTGTACTATATTCCGCTATAGCATAGTATATTATACGTAGTGTATTATTAATTTAAAGTATATGATTATGGTATTTGTAGTATATTGTGGTATATCATATTGGTCAACGGCTTCGGAAAGCTGCCTTTGTCCAGGCAAAGTGGTGCCTCAACACGGCAACGGGGCCAAACTCTGTCTCTTTAGCTTCAACTGTATCCCCAAACCCTGCAAAATAGTAGGAGGGACTCAAACAGAATGTTGTTGGATATTATGCCATAATAATTAGGATATTATGCCATAATAATTAGCATAAAAAAGGGCCTTAAGCCTTCTAGGTAGGATATTGTGCTATAACAAAATAGGGACTGTTAAAACTAGCGTTGCCAATTAACTCGTCCTCGAAGGCTCCCCGGGCTTCACGGAGCCTCACGCACCCAGAAGCCAGGTCTGGCGAAGCGATGGAATCTTCCGAGCTCCGTCCTGGCAGACTGTCGGGGATGTCTGGGGCTTCAAGCCCTAGACTTTTAAGTGACCTTTGAGGCCTGTGGAAGCTTTTAACTTAAGGGATTCAAAGCCAAGGAAGTTTTCCCTTCCTGCCTAGTTCCTGCGCAGTGTCTACGTTTTGGTCACACAATATATAGGGACCTTATTCATGAACGGAACAAACCAAGGCTTTGGGGTAGACAACGATATAACTACACCGGCAACACAATCAGCGAAGGGTACAATCATATTTACTCAGACCACCACAACACAACCAAAAACAGAGAGCCAACAATTTCCTGCCTTCAACCCAACAGGCCTGTGACCTCCAAGGGGTCAAGCGACTGCGCACCTATGTTTATGTAGGCCTTCAAAGAACTCATATGGCGGGTTTAGACCGGAAACCCCTAAACGCCAAAACGAACTTCAAGCCACAGCTTGAGGCCGAGCTTTGCGAGACGAACAGCTCGATAGGTCCGGTTTTGGTGTTTGGCAGCTACAGTTGCATTCAATGCCCTAGCAATACATATTGTAGATTAGCTTAAACGCCTAGTTCCTAGTTTGCTTTTTGGTTGAGGGCCCCTCACACTCTGCCCGCTGCAAGCTGTCCCGGTGGCTGGGCACATCGATAGCACGGGCACCTGGGTAGATTCGTGCATGCATACACTGACATACACATATAGGCTTGATTATATGTTTCCTTCGTCGTGCACCCTACTTTTGCTCCTTCGTTGTGCCGAAAACCGACAATCGATGCTCGGGAGGGAACTTCGATGATCTCGTCCTCGCCATCTCTGCCGTCCTTCATGCGTGGCAATCACACAAGAAACTGCTTATGTAGGATCCTTCATGGACTCCCCATGGTTATAGTTCGCAGAAGGTTCCTCATGTGGCTTGTGACAGGTTTTCCTGAATGCTGCTTACATACCTGATATTGAAGTGTCTGTGTACTCGCACGTTCCTCACTTCGGTGCCGTCAGGACCTGGCAGCTTTGGAGGCTCAGACTCTCGGGGCTTCCCCTCTTTGCCTCGGCTTTTCCGTTTTAAACCACATGGAGGAGCTGCTGCGAGTCGCTTGAGCCATGAACTCGTGCTCCGCTCGGTCCACGTTGTCTATCCGTCTATCGATCTGCCTGTCTGCCAGTCTGTCTATCTGCCCTTTCATTACTGTCGAACTTACACCTAATATGCAAACCTGCACGAACTCCGTATATACATGCGTAAACTGCTTTTCCAAGGCCCGAGCCTGGTTGCCGCCGCCCTCCAAGTCGAGCACCAGCAGGATCGGTCTGAACAGGAGAGCGGCGCTTTCCGAGAGCTCGGGCTTCAGGGAGTTTTTGATTCTAAGGGTCTCTTGGCCTCGGGCCTTTTTGGCTTGAGGGCTGTTTTTGGGGGGTTTGGGGGGCCTGAGTCTCTTTGGGAAGGATGCATTCGCCGTCTACGGCTACAAGACAGCACTTCGTCCCCAGGTGCAGTCTCTCGTCCCGCAAAAACAAGTTTCAACATGCAGCACTGTGAGTCCAACCTCAACGCGGCACCTAAATCGTTAAACGTCCGACTCCGAGTTGCGTAATTAAGACAATGAGCTTGTGCACACTAAACCGCAGTCCTGACGCCCTTCGCGCTAAACCCGGCTCCACCGAATTCCCAAACCCCTAAACCCTAAACCCAAACCCCTTAGGCAGGGGAGCCCTTAAAAAGTACGAATAAAAGGCACGAAGCCATCCCGCCGGGGCCGCGCACCTCTTCGCCTCCGTGGCCTGGGTTGTGGGGCCCGGGCCAGCGGCGATCCAGTCGGACTCCAGTCGAAGATGCGGCTTTTAGAAAGGGGCTTGGCTTTTTCGGCCCGGAATTGATGCTGCAAGGGTTTAGGGCCGTTTAGGGTTAGTAGGGCATATGAGGTTCAGGGGAGTTTCAAGGGCTTTGGCTTGGGGGATAAGGGGTTGTAAGAGAAGAAAAAGTTGAGTGAGCATGTCCAAGGCGTTTCAGGAGGGAGGAAGGGTTTAGACCTTATAGGGTTTTGTAGCGGGTTGTGTCATGCTTTATGATGGATTCAAGGCTGTGTTTGGGTTTCTGAGTTCAGGAGTCTTCTGGTGCTGTTCAAGACTTTGTTCCGGAGGCCTCCTAAACTCCTGAACCCCAAACCCTTAACCCTGGAAAGGACGTCCTTCGTTCAACTCTCAGCCACGCCTCGGCTTTCAGCGCTGCCTCGGTGCTGTGGAGCCTCACACAGCGGCAGCCGAGGTTTTGAACGTTCCAGAAAACACGAACAGAAGAAGCAGGGGGATTACAAGGGAGACACGATTTGGTGTTTGGTATGGCCTTACGAGGGTTCGGGTTTAGAGCTCAGGAAGCTACGACCAGTCACAAAACTCAGCCTCAGCTGCTGAAACCATCAGGAGACTTAGCATGTGGCCTTTAGAGACCAGTTCTGTTACATCTACACCCCTAGCAGCCCTAGCAGCTACAGAGCTGACTCAGGCTCGGGCCCGTTTCTGCAGGCCCCCGTTTCGTCTGCACGGTTGCGGCAGAAGCCCGCAGCATACCTCGCTTCAGGGTTCGGACCTTGCAGTTTTGGGCTTTGGAGCTCTGGACTTTAGTCCGTTTATAGGTTCTTGCAGATCTCGGTTTACGGACTGTACACTGTAGACCTTGGACACAGCCGGGGTCTCTTGGCCCTCAACCCAAACCCCATGCCGACTCTGTGAGTTGATAACTCTGAAGACCGTTTTGCGAGCTGAAGAGCTTCTCGTGGAGCAGTGGCTTAGCGTTTAAGGTCTAGGGTTTGAGGTTTAGGTTTTCGGGTTAAGGGTTTTGGATTGGGGTTTAGGGTGTCAGGCTTAGATGTTAGAACGTAGGTTCGCCGTCGGCTTAAGATCTCGCTGCAAGGCAGCGTATTCCCAATTGTCCCTCCTCTGAAACAACCCAAGACCAACAGAAACAGTCTTACATCTTACTATGTCTTCATCCCTGAACCCTAAACCCTAATCCTAGTATGGGTTGAGGCTTTGGTGTTTGGGGCTTCGGGCCTGGCCACTGATCACGATCCCCGGGTCCCTCTTAAGCTGAGGATGCCGCGGACTCGTAGGAAACAGAATACAATCTGGACACAATGAGCTGGAGAGACCGGAGATTCAATCAACACAAATGGGAGCGGTTGGTGGCTAATTGAGGCGGGAGCCGGACTCGCAGAGAATCAGATGACCAAATGACTTCAAGCAAGTGCGGAATTGTTGAAAAGCAAAATTTGAATAGAACATGTGATTGTAGACGTGCATGAACTAGTAAAGAAACGTGGTTTCCCAGTATACTCGCAATAAGAAAGGTACCGTTTTTGCAACTATTCAGCTTTTCATAGGCAACCCTGTGCAAAAGTGTAATTACTACGGGGGACCTGGGAAACCTACAGGAAACCATGAAACCAAAGGATCACAAGATGCTTCTCCCGGTTTGCAGGAAACGTCTGCTACATATCATGCAGCTGATCCTGCACCGCCGTGACGTCACCAGGTGACGAAAGATTCATCGCGCAGGATTGCAGCAGAATGCGCATTGCCAGATTAGATTTTATATTTGTTGGTGCCACCGCCGTCCTCCCCAAATAACGACAGATCCATCACTCCGGATTGCAGCAAATGACCGCTCAGAAGCTTGGATCTGCTGCACATCTAGCAGCTGCTTCTGTACTGCACTGCTGTCGCCACCAGATTCGTCGAGCCCCCAGGTGACGACAGATCCATCACTCCGGATTGCAGCAAATGCATGTGCAGTAGCTTGGATCTGCTGCACATCTCGCAGGGGCGGCGGGGAAAGCACGCGGCGCAACGTGACTGTAGCAAGACAAGGCACGGCATCACCCCAGGTGACGACAGATGCATCACCCAGGATTGCAGCAAATGCCTGCTCAGAAGCTTGGATCTGCTGCACATCTCGCAGCTGCTCCTGTACCGCACTGCTGTCGCCACCATAGTCGGCGCGCCCCCGGTGACGACAGATCCATCGCCCAGGATTGCAGCAAATGCATATGCAGCAGCTTGGATCTGCTGCACATCTCGCAGCTGCTCCTGTACCGCACTGCTGTCGCCACCCTGGTTGGCATCACCCCAGGTGACGACAGATCCATCACTCCGGATTGCAGCAAATGCACCTACACCATGAGAAGCTTGGACCTGCTGTACATCTCGCAGCTGCTCCTGTACCTTACTGCTGTCGCCACCCTCGTCGGCGCGCCCCCAGGTGACGACAGATCCATCGCCCAGGATTGCAGCAAATGCATATGCAGCAGCTTGGATCTGCTGCACATCTCGCAGCTGCTCCTGTACCGCACTGCTGTCGCCACCATTGTCGGCATCACCCCAGGTGACGACAGAACCATCACCCAGGATTGCAGCAAATGCACATGCAGCAGCTTGGATCTGCTGTACATCTC
>CAJNJA010047641.1:0-18820 GCA_905231915.1 Symbiodinium necroappetens | reverse complement strand
AGCGAAGGGGTTGTGTAATGGTTTCTTTACTGGTGCCCAGACAAGGGGTTTTGTTACGGCTGTTAAGGGTTCCTACACGGATTTGGGGTAAAGGTTTCGGAGGATTCCTTTCAGGCTTTATAAGGAGGTGGTGTGGAGTTCTCAGGGGAGGGATGTGGTCTTTTAGAGTTTGAGGGCTGGCTGTTCTTTGCCGGCCGAAGCCCTAAACCCTTAAAACCGGCTCAAGTTCCTCAGGAAGCAAGCTCTGTCGAAGCCTCGTGTGTGATAAGTGTAGAACATGAAGAACGCGGAGAAGAACATCCCAGATCTTCCAAAATCCCTTGACCCTAATGAAGGTTCTTCCTTGAAGGGTTCCTTGAAGGGTTTCTTGAAGGGTTCCTTCAAGGGTTTGTTCAAGGGATTGTACCCTAAACTGTAGTAGGATCCCTAATATGATTAGTTTCCATGAGTAGGACCCTTAGAACCCTATAGAACCCTTAGAGTCCTTTAAGGGTAAGGGTCGAAAAACCTATAAACCTTTCGAGACCTGGAGGTACATGGCGTCGTCGAGAGCCTCGACGAAGCAACGCACAAGCTGCGACCTGGCTGCAGTTCCCTACCGGTAGGTAGGGTTTAGGGGGTTTAGGGTTTAGCGTTTAGGGGTTTAGGGGTTTAGGGTTTAGGGTGTAGGGTTCAGGGGCCCGGGGTATTTAGGGTTTAGGGGTCCGGGTTTTAAAGAATGAAGGCTTTGGGGTTTAGGGGGTTTCGGGGTTGGGGATTTAAGGTGTACCCTGAAAGTCCAAGTGCTCAAGAAGCAGGTTTTCGGGTTCAAGATCTGCTCACCCTTAGCATCAAAATAACCCAAGAGCCTTACATAGTAGGGTCTTTGGGCCCAAAAGCCTCATGATATGCGTCCGCAGAGCCTTAGGGTCCGCGTATTGGACTTTTTGGATCGAGAACCACATGATTTGGATACCCGGGACCCCGCTGGGGGAAAGATGCTGTATGAGGGGTTTAGAGGGTTTAGGGTTGAGGGTTTAGGATATGTTGCCAGAGGGAGAAGATACATAGCTTGAACTGATTATGCCAATGATCGTAACTTAGTTGAAAACTGCCTAAGGGGCCCAGTCTCCAAAAAATGTGGTTGACGGTTCTAGCGCCCAAATGCTTTTGTCTGAACGGCTGTTGGTTGTTAAAAGCCCTTGCTTCGGGCGCCTGAAGGAGTCAACTGCAGGACCTGGTGAAGCAGGTGTTGAAGTGGAAGGGCAAGAAGAAGTGATGTTTCGATCGTGAATTCACAGGGAGCGGCCATGGCTGCTTGCTGATTGCGCATTGCAAAGCTGCGCCACTCATCCCTAAACCCGAATCTCTAGACCCTACACCCTAAACCCTAATCCCTAAACCCTCATCCCTGAGCCCACATCCCTCAACCCTACACCCTGAACTTTGGATCAACGACGCTGCAGCGCCTCGAAGAATAGCGGCACCTGAACCGCTGGGTTTCTTCAACTAAAGAACCCAGAAGGTACGGTTGATGATGCAAAGCCTGCATTACCCATAGTAAGGAATATAATGCCATAATTCCCATAGTTTAGGGTCCTTAAGGCAATGCAGGATTTATGTATCATCAACAGTATGTTCCTCTAAGGGCTTGCTCCTCAGATCGCTCCCAAAGCCCTAAACCCCTAAACCCTAAACCCGTAAACCCTAAACCCTAACCCCTAAACCCTAACCCCTAAACCCTTGACCTTAAACCCTAAGTCCTAAGCCCTAAACCCTAAACCCTAAATCCTAAAGCCGTAAACCCTAAACTCAAAGCCCTAAACCCTAAAGCCCTAAACCCTTGACCCTCTACCGCATCTACAGCCTCTGTCCTCCATATCGCCTAAGTATCCAACTCAACTATCCAAGGTTTTGGGCTTCGGTTTGTTGGGACTGAACCTTATGGACGAAATGAGCCCGTTCATCTACTCGTATAGGGATTCATATGTAGTATATGGGTGGACAGGGCCCCTGCTTTTAAGGGTCATTTGGTCCTTCAGGAACTCGATGGCCTTTTAGAGCGTGATTGCTCGTCGCTGGTCATCGTGATTGGTCTCAAGTGACCTTGTGGTAGTCGTCGTCGCATCGCAGTCGTCCCGGTATTTTCGGTGTGAGTTGTACATGGAGTGTGGTCATTCACTGCTTGGGGGTCTACGATGGCATACTATATCTTTTTGAATCGTTTTAGGAGCCATGAAGGCTGTGCAGGTCTTTCTACGGTACGCAACCGTGATGTTTAAACCTACAGCGCAGGAGTCTTCGACAAGGTTTGACACGAATATCCCCTTAGTAGAGGGCAAGGCCTGCATATCAGTAGACCAGCGGTGCGCGAACTCAAGTTTGAAACCGCCAAGGCCTGAACTGAGCTGTACTCAGTGCTCGTGTTTTGGAGAAACTATACCTCTGGCCGGAGTTTTAGAAGAAAGGGACGTAGTTACTTAGGTAACATGTTCCCCAAAGATCCCCAAAGAGTGGGATCCTAAGTATGATTACTCCAGACGGAGCTAGGCATGAGCCATTATCTTATCTTTGGCTGCTGCTGTTTTGAAAGACTTTCTCCGATTGCCTCAATAATCAGATCTACACAGCCTATGGAGGGTTGTGCACCATGTGCCCGAATATGTTATCAATATGCAGCCATACTTGCATTCAACCCTACTCCGTGCTATAAAGCATCATGCCCTACCCCTGTTTTAGGGTACCTAGTTTTTGTGGGTAGGATCTGTTTTCTAGAAAACTCGACACCCTAAACAAGAAGTAGGGTGTGAAGAACCTATAGGTGTGACGAACCATTGAAATCTAATGTACAACCCTGAAGCCCTGAACCCTACGCCACTTCGAACGAGGCATGATCTCACCTTCGGCAAGGCTGCCAACACCTCGGTTGACATGGGGTTCGCGATCTAGCTTTTGCTCTGGGTGCTCTAGCGTTTTGATTTTATAACCATAAGTTCTCCGGTTTCAAGAGGTTATTCAAAATGAAGGTACGTTTCGTGTGTTGGTTCTAAGGGCGCTTAATTTTGTAGCGGCCTGAATAAGCAGCAACGAGACCCCTTCGTAGTCCTGATACAAAGAGCCTTTGTCGCCCAGTGCCTTCCACACTCGGACTGCTGAGGCAGGCGCTGTAGATCTGAACACCCCTACACCGGTTCAGGTGCTTCAACAGACACCAACTGGAGTTTTAAGGCTTGCTGAAGCTTTCTAGACTGGGAACCCTCCTTGCGTGTTCACATTTCGCACCTCACCAACCCACGTCCGGGAACAGAGCAAGGCTTGTTGCAAGAGATGCAACTGACTCATCCGGAGTCTCTAGAGTGGGTGCCGCTGGGCTTTGGGACCGAGCTTCATTCTCCACAGCCGGCTAGCATCCCTCTGCAAGGTCATTCGCCAACTACTTCGGATATAATCGTAGTGGTGGAGTAGGGTGACCTTTAACCTTTTGATTTTGGGGAACCAAATGCTCCATATGAAAACTGGCCAACCCCGTTGTTCCCGATGGTACTGGACAACTAGGATTGTGGCGGAGTATGCCCCAGATCCTGAGGAGGCGTACCCTAAACCCTAAACCCAGTGGTATGGTCCCTTTGGGAAACTTTCGGCTCAAGAAAGGCCGCCAGGAACTCCTGAAACTAAACGAACTAATCACAGCTAACTCGTCAAACTCACAGCCCTCCATCTCAGGAACCATCAGACCTTTAACACCACCGTTTACCCTTAGCATCAAAATAGCCCAAAAGCCTTATATAATAGGTTCTTTGGGCCCAGAAGCCTTAAAATATGAGTCCTTTGAGGGTAAGGGTTAGGGTTTAGGCTTTAGGACCCTAAAGCCCTCAAAACCCTGAAGCCCGCAGAATCTGAACCCATCGACCGACCCCTGAAAGACGAAATGAACCCCAAAAGGCTTTAATATCGGGACTCAGAGGATGAGGGTATAGGACCCCGTTCTTCAAGGGTCCTTTGATCCTTAAGGTTAGACTCACAACTGGTTACGTCAAGGCACGAGGTGCAAGGTATCCAAAATTTAGGCACCTAGGCCGACAGTGCACCAACAAACGAAGTCCTGACACTTCACTAAAGCCTAAACCCCCAACCCTCAAACCGCACAGCCACAAACCCTACAACCGAAAAAGCCTCAAATCCTGAATCCTAACGGCTTGCACCGTATTAAAATGCACCCAAAGCTCCAGAACCCCAAACCCTACTGCCCTAAAGCCTTAAATCTTGCAATCCTAAAGACCCCAAAGCCCAGAACCCCAAACCCTACTGCCCTGAAGCCTTAAATCCTGCAATCCTAAAGACCCCCAAAGCCCAGAACCCCAAACCCTACTGCCCTGAAGCCTTAAATCCTACAACCCTAAAGACACCCCAAGCCTCCAAACCTTAAAATCCTCCACAGCCTTACAACCCCAAACCCTAAAGCCTTGAATCTTAGGGTCCAGGGTTTAGGGTTTAGGGCCCCGAAGCCTCAACAATCCAAAGAAAGGCCTTCAATCCTTAGCCCACAAGGATGAGGAGGAAGCCGGACCGGCTGCTCAGCAGGCGTCACATCTTGGGTTTGGGGTTTAGGGTTTATAAGGGTTTAGGGTTTAGGGTTTATAAGGGTTCATAAGGGTTTATAAGGGTTTATGAGGGTTTTGGGTTTTGGGTTTAGGCTTTTGGGGGTTTAGGGCTTTCGGTTGAGGTCTTAGGTCTCCCCAATAGAAGGGTTCCAAGGACCGAACCCTATGGGTAGGGTTTCCCTACTTTTAGGCTTTAGGGTTAGGGGTAATCGTGGTCTTTGGGGGGTCCCGGTCGCATTTATATGAACCATCTGGGTATGGGCTCTATTCTTTACGTTCAAACCGACCCCAAGAGAGCGACCATCTGGGTATGGGTGCCATGAACATCTTCGTCAGAATCGAAGAGGACTTCCAGGGCCGGAAGATGTAGTAAGTAAGTAGAGTTATATGGGTACTTCTCTAAGTTAGAGTCCCCTTTTAGGGCACCAATATAGTATGGCACCCTTATAAAAAGCACCTTCAACAGGGACCCCATTTTAGAAAACTACCCATAGAAGTGTTTTACATGATATCCTAATTGGGGTTAGGGTACTTATAACTCCATAATCACTACTCAGTAAGTTCCTCGACCCTCCAAGAAGGGTTGATGATGTGGGTATGGTTCAGGGTTAGAAGGCTTGGTACCTAGACTAACTAGAGTACCCCTTAAATTGCCAAGTGTTTGTTATCTTTTTCCTGTTTTTGTGACAGAGTAGATTGGTCGCGCGAGGTAATGGGTACTACCCCCAACCCGTAGCAGTTGGATAATATTCATGATATACTTAGATATAGCTCTCGGTATGACCCCAAATGCAGACGTTTACAGGGTTGGGGCAGCACCCAAACTATACTATACACTCTATATATATATATATATATATATGTATGTATATGTGTGTGTGTGTAGAGATTGAAGTGAAAAGGTGTGGGGTTCTACCGTCTCGACCAAACCCGAAAGTTTAGACGTTTCATAGCCTGCCATTTCATGTAAGGAAGATGGATCATGGACACTCCGCAGGGGCAGGGTGTTATCAATCAGGGGCTTGCATTGGCCAAGAGCTTGTGCAAGCCTCGACACCCCAAACCCCATAACCCCACCCAGTTGAAACCCTAAACCCTAAACCCCCCTAAACCCCAAAACCCTTACTACACCCCTAAACCCCTACCCAACTATGGATTTGTCCCCATATGCAAATTACCTCAAGGCTACAGGTCGCTACGAGACCCTGCAACCGGATTGGTTTCGGTGTCCCGCAGACCCTTCTCTTCAAACGCTATGCACCCCCGCAAAGCCTGAAGCCCGCATCCGTAGAAAGACCTGTCTTTATGCCATGTCGAAAACGCTTTCTCTAAGCCCTACCTGAACCCCGAGTAACCTACCGTTTTAAAGGACTTATGTAAAGAAATCATAATAAGGAACCCGAAAAAAGGTAGGTTCTTTAGGGTCCATGTAAACCCTAAACACCAACCCCTCAGTCCGGAACTGTGCCCTAATACTAACCTAACACGGGTTTAGGGTTCAAGGCTTAGGGTTTACCCTAAACTACTATCCGTAAGCCAAGTACATGATTATTAGGTCCTTTGGACCCTTTGGGTTAAGCCCTGAACCAATGAACCCAATCTAGGACATTTTCAGGTGGGTAGTTACCGTTATAGGAGCCTTATTATAGAAGGTCTATATNNAGAAGCCCTATATACCCTAAACTCAACACCTGTAAACCCTAAACCCTAAACCTTAAACCAAAAACTCCAAACCCCTATACCCTAAACCCTAAACTCCCCACCTGGTAGTTTCCTTTCATCCAGCCGGCGCTGGCAGGCGCTGGCTCCCCTTCTCCTCTCAGTGCCCTCGTGGCGTCGGGGCCTCGGTCTGACGAAAAGTCGCGTTAGGGCCGTTAGGGGTTTAGGGGTTTTAAGGCTTTTAAGGGCTTTTAGGGGTTTAGGGGTTTTAAGGCTTTTAAGGGCTGTTAGGGGTTTAGGGATTTTAAGGCTTTTACGGGCTTAAAGGGGTTTAAAGGGTCTTAAGGGCTTTTAGGGGCTTTTAGGGGTTAAGGTTTTAGGGTTTAGGGTTTTGGGGTTTAGGGGTTTTAGGGTTTAAGGTTTTAGGGTTTAGGGTTTTGGGGTTTAGGGTTCAGGGTTTAGGGGTTTAGGGTCTCGGGTTCAGGGTTGAGGGTTTCGGGTTCAGAGCGAGGTTAATAAAGGCCGCTACAAGTAAGTACTTAAAGACGAGCATATGATGACCCCTTCGGCTTCACTGGATTGCGTTGAAGATTGCCTTAAACTGCACTCCCTAAACCGGAACCCTGACATAAAGACATAAGGTAGACCCCACGTTGTAGTGTAGAACAGTGTAGATCCCATCGTAGGAGTATTTGTGGACCCTGTTGGATTGTGTTATGTCAGCCTGGGCCTTGTCCTAATTTAAAGGCTATCGGTCGTACACTAAAGCCAGAAGCACTCGAACCGACACTCAAGACCCAGACCCTTCGGCACCTGAAGGCCCACGCGAAACCAGGAAAGCAACACACAGTTTAGGGTTTAGGGCCTATAGGGTTTACAGAGATAAACCACCCACCACTCCACTCCACTCGCCCTGGCAAGTCCAAGGCCCGCAACCCTAAACCCTAAAACCCCCAAAACCTAAATCCGAATGCCTAAACCTAAAGCCCCCAAACCGAATGCCTAACCCTAAAACCCCAAAAACCAAATGCCTAACCCAACCAGCAGGGACTTCATGTATACAGATAGTTTAGGGATTAAGGTTAAGGGTCGATAGCTATTAATATGCGTTTGAGGAGCCTCAAAGAACAGCACTAGTAATGATTTAGTCTTCTCTAATTAGTATTCTGGGTTCTGGAGTACCATACTTGGAGCTTTAAAGGAACCGTCCGTTTGAAAGAAAGTCTCCACTTTGTTCTCCCTGTTTACTTCAAAGTTCAGTCTATGATAAAGCCCTAAACCCGAAACCATAAACCCTAAACCCGAAAAGGAATCATCCTTAAAGGAACCCTTAAGCGAAGCCTCGCAATCTAGAAAGGCACCCTTACAGAAACGAAGCCCTAAACCCTGAACCCTAAACCCTGAACCCTAAACCCTGAACCCTAAAACCCCAAACCCTGAACCCTAAAACCCTAAACCCTAAACCCTAAAACCCCAAACCCTGAACCCTAAACCCTAAACCCCAAACCTGAAACCCTAAAACCCCAAACCCTGAACCCTAAACCCTAAACCCCAAACCTCAAACCCCAAACCCTGAACCCTAAACCCGAAACACTGAACCCTAAACCCTGAACCCTAAACCCTAAAACCCTGAACCCTAAACCCCAAACCCTGAACCCTTGAACCCTAAACCCTAAAGCGTAAACCCTAAACCCCAAACCTTAAACCCTGAACCCTAAACCCTAAACGCTGAACCTTAAACCCTAAACCCTAAAGCCCTTGTCCCTGAACCCTAAACTCCAAACCCCAAACCCTGAAGCCCTATCTCTATCGTAGCTTGAGACGGCGAGGCCGGCCGGCAGCACGGGGCTGTGGAAGAGACTTTCTCTGAGCTCGGTCTCGCACCAGATGCCATAAATGTAGGGGCCGTTAAAGGGATCCTTACACGGGTTCCTTTAAAGGGCTTTATAAAGGATCTACTACAAGAGGGTTCTATAATGTAGGGGCCTTAATAACTAGAATAGGGTTCCTTTAAAGGGATCCTTAAAGGGTTCCTTTAAAGGGTTCTATAAGGGATCTATTATAAGAGGGTCGTATAATGTAGGGGCCTTAATAATTAGGATAGGGTTTTGGTATCTATTATTCCATAATTGTACTAGGGAGCCCCCTCCCCCCAAAAAAAACCTATTCTAATTAATAAGGCCCCTACATTAGGGGCCTACATGTAAGTCAAGTTTTTTTGTTGTTGTCAGGGTTGTTTCGGGGCTTGCAGGGTTGTGTAACGGCTTAGGAAGAGTTGACATGCTCATCTCTGTATTGCTCCGAAGTATGCAATCATACTATGTTTGTGTATATATAATAATAATCATAATAATAAACATAATAGTAATTATAATAATATTAATTGTAATAATACTAATTCACAAACCCCACGTCCAAGTATTCAGGCCCCTACAGTAGACACTGAGATCCCGTTTCACACAGCGACTCAGGAGCCAGGAGGTGAGCCTCTCACAAAGTTCAGAGGGTTGCTGTACATGAGTTTAGGGTTTAGGGTTTAGGGTTTAAGGTTCAGGGTTTAGGGTGAACAGCCCTCCATCTTAGGAACCATCAGACCTTTAGCACCAGGGTTTAGGGTTTAGGGTGTAGGGTTTAGGGGTTTAGGGGTTTAGGTTCCTATCCTCCAGGGTACCTAGCAAGGCAAGGCAGGAGTTTGTCCGGGGATGGAGCCTTGGGTGTTCAGGCTGCATTCCATACTCAAACTCCTGAAAACCCGGAACCCCTAAATGCCAAAGACTGAATCGAACACGCCCGGGGCTTCGGGGTTAAGTTTGCACCGCTGACTCAAGGGCATCGGTTCAGCTTTTTGCGGTTTCATAAACGAAAATACAAGGGTGTCATTTATATTCTCTACAGTAAGGCACTTCTCCTTGCAGATAAAACCCTTACCCCAAACCCCAAAACCCCCTATAAACCCGAAGCCCCAAACCCTTAAACCCTTGACCCTATAAACCCTAAACCCTAAACGGTAAACCCTAAGCCTCTAAGCCCTAAACCCCTAAACCTCTAAACCCTTTAAGGAACCCTATAGATCCCTTTAAAGAACCCTATAGATCCCTTTAAGGAACCCTAAACCCTAAACCCATAGTCAACTTTAAACCTCTAAACCCCTGACCTTCTAAACTTAAAGGGATTGGGATCTCAACCCTAGGTTGCCCTCGGAGCCCAACAACCATGTTTCGGGTTTGGGGTTTAGGGTTTCGGGTTTAGGGTTTAGGGTTTTAGGGGTTTGGGTTTTAGGGGTTTGGGGTTTAGGGTTTTAGGGGTTTGGGGTTTCGGGGGGCTCGAACCCTGAAATTGTGTCGGCCTTAAGCGTTAAACCCTAACCCTAGGCCGCCTAAGCCCCAATCCCCAAACCGTCGCCCTAAGCCCGAAGGCTATAGTACCTCTATAGCGAAACAATATTGTACCCTTGTAGTAGCCTAAGCCCTAACCGTTATAGATCCCTCAGGTCATGGAAGATCATTTAGAGACACTTGTAGGAGCAGTTCATAAAGCCGGCATCGCACCGTGTTGCTTCAACCGAGTGTACCCCAGGATCCCTGCTGAAGCGCAGCTCAGCGAATTGCCTGGAGAGGAAAAGAAATTTCAGTTCCACCACCTCTTGATACCTAGACAAAAGTAATGAGTGCTTTTGTTTAAGGAGGGGGTGGCCAGCCCCACCCTAAACCCTTAACACTTCTGTGGCTACAATCAGAAACGTAAGGAATAGAGGCATAATATGGGTAGTTCTCTAAATTAGTGTCTCTTTGTAGATCACCAAAATAGCATCCTTATAAAAAAAGACCCTAACCCCTAAACCCTAAACTGCCCATGTTTTGTGTTTGGTGAGGATCCCTCTAGGCCCAGCGGTTGTTCCAAATGGGGACCTACAAAAGTAGAAAGTAGGGTTTCTATAGTAGCATTGACTAAAGTGCGTTTAGGGATTTAGGGTTTAGGGTCTAAGGTTTAGGGTTTATTTAGGGTTTAGGATTTAGGGTTTAGGCTTTAGGGCTTAGGGCTTAGGGTGAAAATGGTTTGGGTACGTCTTCCCTAACTATACAGGTACCTTCTTAAGATCCTTTTGGAGTGAGTGTACGAGTTTCAAGATCGATGAATTATCGCCATAACCCTCAAAGGACTCATATTTTAAGGCTTTGGGGCCCAAAGACCCTACTACATAAGGCTTTTGGGCTATGTTGATGCTAAGGGGACCCTTAAACCCTAAACCCTAAACCCTTATGGTACCCTTATAGAACCCTTAAAGGACCCCCTTAGAGTATATTTTGATGCTAAGGGTCGGATCCCTGGCTACCGTGGTGCCATGTGGAGATGTTCTCGAAATTCGGGTTCCTTTTTAGGTCCCCAATACAGTACGGCACCCTTGTAAAACGGACCCCCGAAAAGGGACCCCAATTGAGAAAAAACACTACCCATGTGGAGATGTTCAGGTCTAGTTCCTATGCCTTTCTTGCCCCAAAGCGACGGTCTAGTTTTTGCAGGCTCCTTTGTTAGATTGCCCTAAACCCTAAACCCTAAACCCTAAACCCTAGACCCTAAACCCAACCCTAAACCCTAAACGCTTCGGACGGGGCGGGTTCTTCGTAAAGCCTCAATTACGGGTTCCTCCACCAGGCATCTCTCGAGAAATTAGGGCACCTACCCGGATGGCCAGCGCCCATCTTTAAACCCCCTAATTAAGGACTATACCTTAAATCATAGTAGGGGCTTCGGGGTTTAATTGAGGGTTTAGGGGTTTAGGGCTTATAGGGGTTTAGAGTTTAGGGTTTAGGGTTCCTGGACCCTAAAGAACCTACCTTCTCAGGGTTCCTTATTGTGATTTCTTTATATAATGGCCTTAAAAAGGTAGGTTGTTTGGGGTTAAGGTAAACCCTAACCCCTGAACCCTAAACCCTAAACCCCTACACTGCAAGAGTTGTTGTGCACGTTTGTGGACACCTTGGTTTCGTGAAGGAACCTGATCAGGAAGCCTTATGCCCTTAATTGTGGCTCTTTATATGGATCCATACCCCGAAAGCATATTTCAGACTTTTTGAAACCCCGAGAGTACAATCGAAGGCGTAACCTTTGCTATGAGTATTGCAGGATGTTGCCCATCAAGTGTAAGATCACACAATTTTCTTTCCCTAACCCTAAACCCTAAACCCTACTGTTGATAATACTAGGTTCCTGAGCAGTACCCTGGTAAAGGCCAGTATAGGGTTACCGGGTTCTATAATGGGGCTCCCTTTAAGGGTACTATAAGGTTCTACAGTAGGTACTGTAAGGTTCCTGAGTAGTACCCTGTTGCCCGTTTTATTTTAGGGCGTCCCCTTATTAACACCGAATGGTAGCAACAATGTTACCATTATTATAACGGTGCTACTCAGAAACCTAGTATGTCTCTGTGTATGTGTGTATTTTATATATATATATATATAGTGCCGTGTTACTGATAACTTATTGTTGTTGAGTTCTTTGTGCTCTTTTTGGATGTGCGAGGGTCGTAGTGTTTTCGGGCTACAGAATTCCGCCATAGAAGCCCTTCAAGGAAAAGCACCAACACCTCCACCAACTCGTTAAAGCACTAACTCATAACAGAACCCCGAATCCGTGGGATGCCTCATCACGGTAGACCCTAAACCCTAAGCCTTAAGCCCAAAACCCCCTAAACCCAAAGCTCTGAACACTAAACCCACAATCCTAAACCCTAAATCCTCAACCCTAAATCCTAAGCCCTAAACCTTAAAACCCAAGCGATTTTCTCCCCAGCGTCAGGCCTTTGTGCGGTTGGAGACTTTAGAGGACCGGCTTCGAGGGTTTCATAACGCTGGAGTATCCACATGGGTCCTTTTTGGGGGGTTCCTTGAAGGGTTACTGCAAGGGTTCCTTTAATCTAGGGATAGAAGTATGGGTCCCTAATATGGACCCTTAGGCCTTGTTAGGGACCCTTATGGGGGAAAAAGCAGGTGTATAAGGAGGTTAAGGGCCCATACTAGGAGCCCATGGTTTCAACCTTCCACTTTAGCTTTCATGGGTTCCTGCAAGGGTCCTTGGGCTACGGGTTACTATAAGGGTCCTTTCAAGGGTTGCTGTAAGGGTTCCTTTAAGGGCTTGCATTATAACAGGCCCCAAGACTCTGTTCGAACTAGTAAGGCCGCAAGGGAAACAAGAGAAACAGGTCCCTGGTTGAACGAGTGTGCCGTAAGGATCCACAGGTCGCAACGATTCGTCATCGGGCATTGGATTATGCCAGGTTTGTTTTATTCTTGATTTTTAGGTATGGCGGGTAGTGGTTCGCCTAGCAGCCAACAGAAATCCGGCACACTAGACTAGCGATAGTGGAGATATTCGTTGGAGTAGCTCGTTGTCAACGTCTATCAAGGACCTAGTATAAAACCCCGAAATCCCAATATCTAAATCCTAAACCCGAACATCCCAAAACCCTAAAGCCCCATAACCGGGCTGAATCCCAAAGCCGCGAGATCTCGACCCCAAACCCATACTTTCAGTTCGACTGCCCAGATGGGAAACTTACCCTAAGGGTCCAAAGGACCTAATAATTAGGTACTTGGGCTACGGATAGTAGTTTGGTAGAGTAGTATCTGGGAGAGTATATGATGAGTATTAGGTACTTGCACCCTTTGGGCTAGTAGTAGAGCTTTGTAGCATAGGTGTCCAAGAGGGTGCTATGGTCCTTGTATAACCCCAAAGGCCCAACGGTTAGCCTTTGGTTCGCCTCAGATAATTTAACCTTTGGTTCGCCTCGGATATTGGGAAAGTGAGATGATTATGCCTCTTAGGCAAAACCACAAGCCTCACAAGCCCTGAACTCCAAGCCCTGGCCCCTAAGCCCCATAAAGAAACTCAAGACCCCTTGTGGATTCACCCTCAACCCTGCACCCTCAACCCTAAAACCCTAAATGCGATGCCCTTGAACCCTACGTCTTAGTCCTAAACGCTGGACCCTACACCCTAAACCCTAAACCCGAAGCTCTGAATCACCCCCAATCCTCATTAAGGGTCCATGTACCCAAGTCGTATACACTTTGACCTTAAAGTAGTCCCTAAATAGGTCTTTCGAAGCCAAAGCATATATTATTGTTTCAGTACAGGGACCCATAGACTTGCCTTAAACCTTCAATCTCAACGCCCTATTAGAACCCTTCTAGTAACCCTTACTAACCCGAAAAGGAACCCATTTAAGGAATCCCGACTTTGGGCACATTCTCCTGAAAAGGACTTGCCCAGAGCTCTCCTGTGTCATGGGCCGCGGAGCCAAGGGGGTGCAGACTTTTCTGGGTGCACTTAGAGGATCATGGGACTTAGGAAGTTAAGTAGCTCCTTAAAGGATCTGTAAGGTTTAGCTGTCAGGGTTTAGGGTTTAGGATGGGACTTAGAAAGTTAAGCACGGTCCCTTAAAGGGCTCCTAGGGTGTGGGGTTTAGGGTTTGGTTGGAGGATCATGGGACTTAGTAAGTAAGGTTATAATGGGGTTACAACTAGGCGTAAGTATAGTGACCTTATTTATAACCCTAGTTACTAAGTCCCATGACCCTTTAAGTAGGATCGGGATAAGGCTTTAGGATCTAGACTCTAGCGCTTCCATAGTATGGGGGGGAGGGGGTCGGGAATAGTTGGTAGTGGGATTCCCTTGTAGTCTTTCTAAAGTCCTAGTAGCACCGTAGTACAACATGTCCCAACATTCTGTTCTCTTGATTGCGGCACTTAGATCCCTAAACCCTAAACCCCAAACCCTAAATCCCAAAACCCTAAATCCTAAAACCCTAAACCCTGAACCCCCTAAACCCGAAACCCTCAAACCCTAAACCCTGAACCCTAAGGTTCCAAGTACTCGGCCTATAGGTCCCTTCTCAGTAAGAAAATGTCTGCAGTCGGTTTAGGGTTTAGGGTTCTGTGGTCGTGGTTCTCTGGCAGCACCGACTACTTAAAGGATCATGGGACTTAGTAACTTGGGTAAAAAAAGGTGGCTATACTTATAATTACTGATAACCTTACGTACTACGTCCCATGATGCGCCAAGTGTGGATTTAGGGTTTGGGCCATGGGGTTATTTTGTTTGGTTGTCGGGTACTGGGCTTACGTAGGGTAATCATAGACTTCGCCATGATCACCCTGCAATGAGTAGTATCCGCGTCCGTGTGTTTTGCTTATAGGTGCATTGGAGCATTTGGTGCTTGTTGTGCGGAGGGTCTTGCTCCTAAGTGCAACTTCGGTCCCATGTACTCACGGGGTCACAAGTGAAAACATGTCCTACAAACGAAGTATGAGGCCAACTATACTGCCTTCGCAGCCCTAAGCCGTAAACCCTGAACCCTAAACTCTGAACCCTAAAAACCCTACACCCTGAACCCTCAACCCTGAACCCTAAAATGGTTCTGGCGCCAACACCCGGCAACTTAGGGGGAGGTGGGGGCTACCTATCATGGACATGAGCATCGGGTTTCCAGGGCTATCGGTTTAGGGTTTAGGGTTTGGTGTCCAGTGCCATCCAGCGAAGACTGGGTGCGATCAGGAAGCGGAACGCCCTAAATCTTTTGCCCCCGGGGTTTCCCGAATGGGCCATCCGGGGCGGAGGTCATGGTGGTCCCGATGCAGATCTTGTAATGCTCTTCGGGTTTGGAATCCACCAACCGCCGGGTTAACCATTTTTCCCCGGCAGGCGAAGCAGCGATGCTACCATTGCCATCAGCCTGGCCACTGGATCCCTTCCTGCAGAGGAATGTATCGTACAATTCTCAGACGCTTCGCGAGCTCTTCTGCCCCGGCAAGTTAGAGGCAACAACTATTCTTTGCTTGTTGAACCTGCAACACAAGAGCCGTCAACACCCGAGCGCTTCACTCGCACATCCCTTCAGGAGTTTGGGTTCTAGCCGCCGCTGGATTTTTGCAGGGTATGCGGGGGCATTGATTTTACGCTAGGTGCGGGCATTGATTTTATGCTAGGTATTCAGGTATTCCTCAGTTTAGGGTCAAGGGCCCAAGGGGTTGGGCCTAAACCCCCAACCCTAGACACCCCTCCAAACCCTCAACCCAACCCTCAAAACCTAAACCTCAAACCCTCGCCCCCGAGAAAAGGGGGCAAGGAACCCTATGGAATTGCATTGGTAATTATGTTTCGGTGTTTAAGGTTTAGCGGTTTAGGCTTTAGGGGTTCAGGGTTCAGGGTCCACATTAACCCAGCTTCTTGATAGGGATACAGAGGCCATCCTAGCAGCTGAGTAGGTGGCCTTTTAACTTGTTGGGGTTCTACTATATGTAACCCTATGATAATGAACATGTTAGCTCTTCTAAAAATTCTAAAGCTCTGTGTTTCTCCGGAGAACTCAGCCAGGCAATAATCTGAAAGCCTAGTCCCAAGACGTAACCCTAAACCCTAAATCCTAAAGCCCTAAACCCTTAAACCCTAAACCCCAAACCCCTAAACCCCAAACCCTAAGCCGCTAAACCCTAAGACCCTTAACCCCTAAACCCCAAACCCCGCAACCCCAAAGTAAACTCCTCGGCTTCGAAGCTTCACACCGCCACGCTAGGCTAGACCGATAGTCCCTAAGACTTCATGCCCCACAACCTCCTCAGCAATAGAGTTCGCAAGTGTAAGGAATCTTCATCCTTTGGGGAAGCATAGTCCCTCTTGAATGAATCCCTCAGGTTACCATTTTCAAATTTTGGTCCGCTAGTAATTGGACCCCCAAACCTAAGAACCTAAACCTTAAACTCCATACCTAAGACCCTAAGCCCTAAGACCCGCAAACCCTAGGCCCCTCCCACAGCCCCAGCTCACGAGGCAGCTCATGGGCAAGCGATACATCGAAGTGCAAGCTTCCAGCGAACAGGTGGCATGCGCGATTTCCACGCCGGGGCTTCCTTAAGGACCAAATTATCCCTGAAATTTCCAGTCCATGTACCCAAATAACATATACACATTGGCCCCAAAGTACCTATATAGGGACTACTTTAATGCCAACGTAAAGACTGATTATATTAGGGACCCCGAAAAGTGGGCGGCCCTACAACTTTACGATGGTTTGTTGAACTTTAAGCCCTTTCTAAACCCTAAACCCTGAATCCTAAACCCTAAACGCTACAAACCCTATAAACCCTAAGCCCTAAACCCTATATAAGCCCCAAGCCCTTTCAGGTTGAATTGTTGTCATAAGGCTTGGGCGATGGGTGGCTCTATGATTTCCATCATCACGAGTTTCTGTAAGGATTCGATTGGGGGTCCGTTTTGGGGGCTTAAGGTTCAGGGTTCAGGTATGAGTCTAGGGTGTTTTGGGGCTTAGGATGTAGGGTTCAGGGTTTAGGCTTTAGGGTTTAGGATGTAGGGTTTAGGGTTCGGGATGTAGGGTTTAGTGTACGGGGTTTAGGGTTTAGGATGTAGGGTGTAGGTTTGGCTTCACACGCCCGTATATCAAAGCTGCAGTATTATTGTCTGAAAATTGAGTATAGATTGATGGCCACCCATGGGCCCTACGACTGTTAAGCTGCCCCCTCATGGGCCCTGTGTCTATGACATTACCCCAAGAGCATGTGTTATCTAGAGAAGCTTCGATACCTAGTTAGTAGTAGATTTATGAATGAGGTTGCCCCTACCCATAGGCCCCTAAGTAGCTCCTTTCTGGGATTACCTTATAGGATTCTAAATCTAAACCACAAAAAGGAACTCCTTAGGGGCCTATGGGTAAACCCTGCACCCTAAACCGTGGCTTGCTGAATTTGGTGTTCAGGCTTCGGCTTCGAGGAGAGGGTTTAGGGTTTAAGGCTTAGGGTTTAGGATGGGGATGTATCAGCGGTTCTGGCTTCAATCCCACAGGCTGCTGTGGGATATTTCCCAACACATAAGAGGGATTCCTACTATGGAAACCTTACCCTTTTGGAAATAGAATCGACCATAAATCCTCAACTCTAAGCCCTAAAGCCTACCCTCTACACCCTACTGTTGATGATAAAAATCCTGCATTACCCTAAGGGCCCTAAACTATGGGAATTATGGTAGATTCCTTATTATGGGTAATGCAGGATTTATATCATCAAGCGTAGTTTAGGGTTTTGGGAGGGCCCTTCGGTTTTAGGGCTTCAGTGTTGCGAGTGTTGCTTCTATGGTTCCGGCTCGGAGGGTTCGCACGCCTTGGTTTTTCCACAACTCCGTCCAACGAGTTTGGGGTTTAGCGTTTAGGATTTAGGGATTAGGGGTTTAGGGTTTAGGCTTCGACGTCCTGTGTTGAAAGAAACCGTGTAGTAGGTTTTCACAGGGCCCCGTCATCGCCACCTGTCTTGGTCACCTTAATTACCCTGAACCCACCCTAAACCCCGAAGCCCTAGACCCTAAACCCCGAAGCCCTAAACCCTAAACCGTAAGCCCTAAACCCTAAACCCCAAACCCTAAACCCCGAAGCCCTAAACCCCAAACCCTACAACCTAAACCGTAACCTAAAGCCGAAGCCCTACACCTCAAACCCTCAACGCCAAACCCCAAACCTTAAACGCTAAACCCGGAGGGCATGGAGAGCCGCATCAATAAAAATGGTATAAGTGAGTGGAGCTGCGGGCGTGGAGCCCGGCTGTTCAGGTTTGCAGTTGTTTTGGGGGTATAGGATTTAGGGGTTTTAAATTTTAGGGTTTGGGGGTGTGCGGTTTAAGGTTTAGGGCTTAGGCTGCAAGGTTGAGGGTGTAGTGTATAGTTAGGGTTCAGGGGTTTTGGGTTTATACTACAGGGCTTCTGTATTTTAGGGTCGTAGGGTTCACAGTTCAAGGTGTGTATACTATAACCCTAAGGGTCCAAGTACCCAATAATCATAATATACTCTTCTGACTACTAACCTACAAAGCCACTATCCGTACCCCAAGTACATGATTACTAGGTCCTTTGGACCCTTAGGGTAAGGGCTTATACTCAAAAACCCAAAACCCAAAACCCCTGAACCCTAAACCCAGAACTTAAGGCTTATACTGTTTAGAACTCACGGTGTAGGTTGAGTATGTAGGTCCTAGGTAGTATTTAGTAGACCCCTTAAATGGAGATCCTTCTTAACCCTACTTATGGCTCTCTTAAAAGGACCTTATGGAGAGGGTCTATGTCCCCAAAGGGTCCCCCTAATCCTAACTCCCAGTAGGAGCTCATAGGCTGCAGGGCATGGGGTGCAGGGTTTGGGGCGTTGGGCTTAGGTCCTACGGTTTCGGGGGAAGGGCCGCAGCGTTGCTTTGGGTGTTAGGATTTGGGGTTTAGGGTTTAGGATTTAGGGTTTAGGGTCCAGGATTTAGGGTTTAGGGGAAGGGCCGCAGCGTTGTTGGGAATGGTTTTGGGGTGTAGGGTGCAGGCTTTAAGTAGGCTTAGGCTTATGGGTTTAGGCTTTGCATTAGGTCTAGGACAGTTTCAGGTGGGTAGTTACCGTTATAGGAGCCTTATAGAAGGTCTATATACCTTATAGAAGCCATATAGAAGCCCTATATACCCTAAACTTCCCACCTGTAAACCCTAAACCCTAACCCTTAAACCCTAAACTCCAAACCCCTATACCCTATTTAAACCCTAAACCCTAA
>CAJNJA010047630.1:588-25966 GCA_905231915.1 Symbiodinium necroappetens | reverse complement strand
GGTTAAGGGTTAGGGTTTATAGGGTTTTGGGGTTATACAGAGGTTAAGGGTTAGGGTTTAGGGGCTAGGGGTCAAGATTTCTTCTTGGTTGCTTCCGTACGGTAGTACGCCTTCAGAGCCTGCCCAGCCGCGCTCATGCCCTGTTCATGTGTTTTCGCTCCGATTAGCACAGTGTCTGCAGTGTCCATTCTGGAAGATGCTCTGAGTGGATGCCCCAAGATTTTGCAATCGAGGCTCAAGGACAGCGCGTGCAAAACCAAACCAAAACAGTAACTAGGATGAGGACCGGATCCATGCCACTCCCAACAACAACGAAACCGCTTAGAACAGTAACTGTTCAGTAACGACTGCCATGGACATGTTGATGTACAATAAGAACTTGATAATGACGAAGCTAATATACATTCAGGATCACAGGTGAAATGATTATGATTGTGACATGACGAAACTTCCGATACATGCCACTATGCGCAAGCATGATATGGTGGTGATGGTGATGGTGATGGTGATGGTGATGGTGGTGGTGGTGGTGGTGGCGGTGGTGGTGGCGGCGGTGGTGGTGGCGGTGGTGGCGACGATGATGATGATGATGATGATGGTGATGATGATGGTGGCGGCGATGGCGGTGATGATGATGACGATGATGATCACGATGATGATGATGATGATGTTGATGATGATGATGATGATGAGGATGAGGATGATGATGATTGTGACGAGTTGTGGTGCTAATGTCAGGGGCATTGATACTGGTATCGATGCTGAACATGGCAATGAAGCCGTCAGGACAATCGGGACAAGCACTAACCAAATCTACGAACAATGCAGCCACAACACTAGTACTCATACTGACAATGAATCAATGAGAATGCTTCTAGCATCTATAAGCTGCTACGAACATCAAATTCAAGGAGGCGCCTTTCGAGCATGCTTGATTCCCACCCGACTGCTTTCCCACCTAAGAAAAGCCGACCGCGCGGCCAAAAACTTAGAGGCCCGAGCCCTGAAGTATTCCAGCCATGATGCGGAGCAAAGGTATTCTGAACTGCTTAAAACAACCCAGAAGGGAGTAGAAATTCATCAACAGCAGAATGTCTTCAATTCGGCCAGCACCTAGCTCCACGCCCGTGGGCCCCAAACACCATACACCCCCCTAAACCCTAGACCCCTTAAACTCCCCAAGCAGCCGAAACCGAAGCCGGGCATCCCAACCCGCCCAGCGCCAGAGTATGAACGGCGGCTTTGCCCTGAGCTCGTTAAGTTCTTGGGAAGAGTAAGTTAAATAGGGGCCACAAGACTTAACTAGGCTTTAGGTTTAGGGCTTTGGGTTTAGGGTTTACTGCTTTTTCTCTTGGGGAGGGGTGGTGGATAAATTAACGGAGAGTTAGACGAGGAGATGTGTACAAGGACTACAGTGTACTCGGGGAGACCTCGGCTGCTCAAATGGAAGGTTTCATAACTACCAATAATCAGCTCCTGGACATCGTCCACAAGATCTATACTTTTCAACTTAATGGACGGTTTTCGCAACAAGAGGCTATAAAACCCTGAGCCCTAAACCCGCTATACTGTTTGGAGTTGCACTCAACATAAGACCTTGCATGTAGGGCTTAGGGCTTGTGGGGGTTTAAGATTTGGATACCCAGGCCTGTAAAAGGTTCCTCAGCATGCTGCGGCGGATGTTGCATGATGTTCCTGCTCTACAAGCTAGCATAGCACTGTAACAACAGTTTGGCTGTCCGTTGTTCGGGTTTAATATAGGAACCTGATCAAGAAATCCGGGCCTTTGTTGGGATTCTGAATATGAGCCCTAGTATTTTGGGTGTTATAGGGCCAGGGGTTTCTTAGTCAGGTTCCTACGTGAGCGCTTGAGGGTTGGAGTTTAGGGCTTCAGCGCTTGGGGACTCTGTGATCTCTCATCTTTTGGCTCTGTGCTTCCGGACATGCGGCTCAAGGCTTACGGAAATGGTGAATGCGCGCTGCCAGGGATTAGATGACCCTAAGGGTCCATGTACCCAAATAGTAGATACTTTGGCCTTAAAGTAGTCCCTGTTGGGTACTTTGGGGCCAAAGAATCTACTATTTGGGCACATGGACCCGCAGGGTAAGGGCTTTAATTGATGGTTTTCTGTTTGGGGGTCGGGATCAAAGTGTACTCGACTCTTAAGAAGGAATTTGAAGGAAGAGTATCATTTATTGTTCAGACTTCTACATGACACCTGCCGTCCTGTCATGCCTGGGCAGGACTCCTGCTTTTCGACTTACTAGGCTAGCGGTCTCAACCCACGTGAGCGTGCAGAGTCCGTAATGTAGGTGCCTTAATACTTAGAATAGGGTTTGGGGGTATAGTATGCTATAATTATAAGAAGGAACCCTCAAAATATTCCAGGTAATCATTTGGGCCCCTATTTGGCTGATCCAAGTCCGTAAACATACGGGGCTTAGGGGAACGGATGTTCGCACGGTACACGTAGAGCTTAAGGGATCGTGCTTTCAAAATTAAAAAGAGAAGGGATGCTTCTACAAGCATATTCTACAAGCATTTCTTCGGCAACAGGAAGAGCAAACAAAAGCTTGAATCGTGCGCACAACCTGACTGTCATCGTGGGAACCTTAGTACGTTCAACAAGTTACCATGCTACTGCAAGCTGGAAGCTCTTGCAAAGACCGAAACCCGAAGCCCTAGAGCAATAACTTAGGTGGCATTCTCGCCGAAGGTACCTATTTGCCGCCAGCGGGGAGAAAGAATGTTCATAATGAATTGCGGTTGAAGGTTTAGAGTTTAGCGAGTTTAGCGGGATTTACATCACCACGGCACCTCGCTGCAGCAGAGTGGCTGCTGTATACGGCACGGCTGCACCTGCCCTGAGCGGGGAAGAGGACTAAAACCCTGAGCCCTAGACCCTAAACCCCAAGCCCTGAACCTGAAACCCTAAGCCCTACACCCCAGACCCTGAACCCTAAGCCCTTATCCCTAAACCCTAAGTCCTAAACCCTACACCCTAAGGCCTAAACCCTAAGCCCTTAACCCTAAACCCTAGACCCAAAGCCCTTAACCCCAAGCCCTTATCCCAAAGCCCTAAACTCTAAACCCGAAGCCCTTAACCCTAAACCCTAAGTCCTAAACTCTACACCCCCATTCCTAAACCCTGAGCCCCTAACCCTAAACCCTAAGCCCTTGACCCTAAACCCTAACCCAAAGCCCTTAACCCCAAACTAAACCCCTAACTCAAAGCCCTAAACCCTAAACCCCAAGCCCTTAACCTTAAACCCTAAGTCCTAAACCCTAAACCCCAAACCCTAAACCCAAAGCCCTTAACCCTAAACCCTAAGCCGTTAATCCTAAACCCTAGGCCCTAAGCCCTTAACCCTTAATGGCTACCTCAGGCTCCGCAGGGTCAGCCCCTGTGCTCTTCCCGATCGGCTTTACCAATTACGGTTTTAGGGTTTAGGGGCCTAGGTTGGGGCTTAGGGTTTAGGATTTAGGGGTTTAGGGTTTGGGGGTTTAGGGTTTGGGGCCTAAGGTTTGGGGTTTAAGTTTAAGGTTTAGGCTGAGTGTTAGGGGTTAGGGCACATGTATACTGTAACTGTTTAGGTCGAGGGCCTAATTTTCTGGTTTGGGGCTTGGGATCTATGTATACTGTAATGTCTAGGTGGGGGGCCTAATTTCATGGTTAGGGTTCTTGTTTATACTGTAACACTAACTAGGAGCCCGAAGGCATATCTTCTTCAAGCCACTCGACCGTTAAATCCCTGCAATAACCCTTGTAGAACCCTTCTAGATCCCTTGATATGGAACCCCTAACCCTAAGGGTCCATGTAAGTACCCAAATACTAGATACTTTGGCCTTAAAGTAGTCCCTATATAAGTACTTAGGGGCCAATGTACATACTTTATATGACAATGAGTACCTGGATCCTTATGGCAAAGGAACCCTAAATTACAAAGCCTGCGGTGCGGTGCGTCCAGGAGCTCACAAGAAGCTGAGGCGGAGTCACTGTGATGACTGGATAGTAGTCCGGACCTTAGGGTTTTAGGGTTTTAAAAGTTGTAGGTTTTAGGATTTTAAAATTTAGGATTTAGAGATTCGTTGTTTTGTAATTTAGGGTTTAGGGTTGGCGATTTGGAGGAGCGTGGCTCGAGAGGATGCGAGCGCCTCAGCACTGGGAGAGCGAGAGAGCGCCACCTGCAAGAGCCTAAGCGGGTACTGGAAACTTCTGGAGGCTTGGGGTTTGGAGCTTAATGCTGTGCAGTCTACGTCTACCAGCATAAACTGGGGGGCCATGCTCAAGTAGCGATCGAAGTTGATGTCAGCTTCGATTGTCAAGTCTGCCACAAACTTCTCGATGAAGACCTGTGGAAGAGGACATGCTCCTCCGAGATGGATTTAGGTTTCAGGGCTTAGATCTGGGAACCTGTGCACAATTTGATACAACACTACACCGTACATCCAAACCCCGAAATCCCAAACCCAGAACCACAATTAGCCTTGACTGCCCTTCGTCCGGCATGACTACGCAGTATCCACCCCCAATGTCAGGTTAAGGATACCTATGTTGGTTTGAAAAACTTACAAAAACCAATCCAGGGGTACTGGGAGGTTCATGGGTAGTTATAAGTAGGATGAAAATAGGATAACGATACCTATAGCCCATATTAGGGGACTTATAACCCTACTTATAACTACCCACGAACCTCCAAGTATGTGGCCTGCTAGGCACCCCCAGACTCCAACAAACCAAGCCAAGGGTCAAAGACTTCGGGTGTGTCGTGTAGGCTTCAGGGTTCGGGGTAAAGGGATTCAAGGTGTAGAACCTAGAAAGGCTTGGGGTTTATAGGGCTCATAATCGGGTTTTAGGGTTGAGGGGTTTAGGGTGTCGCAGGTCTCCCAAGCCAGGGGATTGCAAGCTCCTAGACGGATGGGAGTTTTCACTGCTTCTCCCGGCAGCAAGCCACTGTTGCCGCACATATCCTAAAACATAAACAGTCCCGTGAGCCTCATACCCAAAAGCCTGAAGTTTACACTGCAAGCCATGAAAGGCCTGACATCCCAAGCGAACCTGGTAGCTGGTGTGGTTGGACGCAAAGTCGCGGTCCCAGGTGCCAGTTGAGCTTCGCAAGTTTTTGAGCTGGCTGTAGTACCTGCCGCTTGTGCTTGATCGGCTTTTGGCACTTCATATAGGAAGTGCTGTTATAGCTCGGCTCGTTGCTATCATGCCGGTGTAGGGTTCCGTGGATCTGCATAGGTGTTGAGAAGGGTGTCATAAACATCGCGAACGGATTCTTTCTCTTTGGAAAGCCGAGGGCGCCAAAACTGAAAAAATCTCCAGCGAAGGAGATCGCTTCTCGCATCAGGTTCGGTGCCATTGCTGAAGCCCAGAGCTGGGTTTTGGCATTATAGTGTACTGAATAAATAGATACATGGAATATAATAAGATGCTATTGCTGGGCAATCGACATCTATGTAGACCCTCACTAGCATGATTACACATTACTAATCCCGAATGTCCCGAGTCCTAAACTCTAAACCCAAGGCCCTGAGGCTCAATACCCTCAGCCCTAAGACCTAAACCATACACCTATGAGACCGCTTCAAACCTTACACGACCCTGCAAGACTCCGCTTATGAAACCCCTGCCCGAACGCCCTTAAAAGTAGGTGCTATTATTCTACATACGTTTGGGGTCCAGGTAAGCTTTATCTCAAGATCATCTTGCTTCGGTAGTGGGACGCTGGAGGGCCAAATGATGAGGCTTAAGGCTTTTTGGGCGTAGGGGCTTTGAGTATACATGATATATCAACCAGATTATGCTATGGTTTGCCATAGTGTAATTTGCTATTTTGTATTCTATGTCACTATGTTCAGGGTTTAGGATCGAACCTGCAGTATCATGGCTATGGCTACTTTTTGTCGTTGTCCTTAGAACAGGTATTTCCCACTGGCTGTCCAAACTGCCACTTCTTCTGACTATGCAAATCAGTCACGAAGAACACGACAGGCCTTGTTGTATCAAAATCAAGGGGATGTGGCTTACAATATACAGTCTTGGCGTCAGGCCTAGCTGCTGTAGAGGGCTATCGGGCTTCAGGTTACCCGAAGGCCTACTGTAAACCCTAAACCCTAACCCCAAATCCTAAACCCTAAGCCCTAATGACATTTCACGCTGGAGGCTTCAGCGAGTGAAGCTTCTGGCTATTATGTTCAACGAAATTTGGGAAATCTCCGCTGGTGTCGTCGCCGAATATCGATAAGAGGCAATAGAATACAATAGAAACAGCTCAGCGCATAGCTTTATTCTGTATGATTCTTTGCACCTGTTTCTTTGATACTCTACATCGTCTGTACAGGTTTAGTATGTAGTGTTTGCTACTGTGGTAAGATAGAGGCCTTGGGTGCAGTAAACGAGAACAGACCACATACATTACATGTACTACCCAAGACACTTGCGCAGGCAGACGGTGATCGGTGCAGGGTTCCAGCTGCTATAGCTGTTCAGGATGCATGTAGCCGCGAGCGATCTCGTGGCATACGGGATGTGTGACACAAGCTGGGGAAGGGATCTGGATCACATCAGTTGTAAAGCTCTGACACCTAGTTGTTCTTTTGAACCCCTTTGCTCCGCAATAACCTCGAGGGATCGAGGGACTAAGCAGATGCTTCGCATCATTGACTATGGCGTGTCATCTTTACACAGGCGATGCCGCTACAATGTCAGCCCTCGCTGTAGCTGCGGCTGTTCGTGCTTCTTTGGAGCACACCTGTGAGCACAGCGCCTTTGAAGCAGCCAGGCTGCTGGAAGACTGTGCGCAGGGACACCTGCGCCTGTACACGCGCCCGGGACAGGAAACCCTGTGTCACACGTCTGCGAGCTCCAGGGATTCAAGCAGATCCTTCTCCGGCATACACAAACGGTCTGCTGGGGATGACTGAGGCCCAGATTGAGGCCCCAACAACACGGGTAGTGGCTCCGTGGCGTGACACGGCTTGTACACAAGTGGCTGGACGTCTGCCGATGGGGCCTTCGCGCCACTTCTTTGGAGGCAGTACCCGAGCAACATCAACCACAAGGCGCTGAAGAGGATTGTCAACAAAACTTGGCGCATCAAGAAGTCTCCGTGCACAAGCTGTACATCGGTCTTGATCCTGGAGGAGCCACACCCTTTGCCATGTACCACAACTCCAGAGAGCACAGATTGAACCATTTGCGACCATGCTGGCAACTTTATTCCATCAGCCCCCAGAGCCTTCTTGATGTCATAAAGAGGCTCCCACTTCCTCTCGGAAGCATTCCATTGCATTCGGTTCCAGAAGTTTCCTGAATCATCCGTCCGGTTCAAAGCCCAGACTCCCACGATTCCCACGATCTCTGCTTGGCTGATGCCGGCGATCGTGATCTGCATCGTTGCAGATCTGAAGTCTTCGTCGAACTCTACCCTCAGCTTTCCGGGACTGAAGAACGCCAGGTTTAAGGTCACGGCTGCATACTCCAACCAACCGGCCAGATCTGAGTTGTAGGACCAGCAAAACGCGGTGCCGAACGGCAAGAGAAGCCTTCGACTGGCCTTATCATAGGATCCAGCTTCCAGTGTCACTTGAAGCTCAGGGCATGTGTTGCCCTTCATCCACAGGATGCCGCGAGCCTGTTCAGGGTTAAGGGATGTTAAGGGTTTAGGCTTTGAGGGCTTAGGGTTTAAGGGTTTAGGGCTTGGGACATTCTGATGCGAACCTGTTCAGGCAGCTCCTCATTCTGATGTCTTTGCCACATCTTGAAGGAGGTCTCTCCGGCAGTGGAGGCTTCTACCCGCGACAGCTGCACCAAATAGTGCAACAGTTGAGCGAGCGCCAGCAGAGCGAGAATGGTCGTGCAAGGTAGCATGCCAGTATGTCGCAGATACTAGATCTTCTGAACTACTTCCCGGGCGACTCTGAGAGCAAAATGCAACAGGAGGCACCAGGTAGCTCGTGTACTTTCACTGCCTTTTCTTGCAAAGGGCCGGCAGACTGGAGTGCAATCAGAACTGCATCCGGGGGTCCTTCGGGTTTTGATGGCGGCCGTCGCGGTTGTGGTCGGTGGCGCGGTGGTTGCTCTCTCTGGAGCTGCTTTGTACTATGGAGCTTTAACTACATCCTTTCACAAACTCTGTATATATATATATGTATGAATATATATATATATAAGTACGTATATAATGTACATACAGATATACGCACTCCTGAATGCTCATGGAACCCGGCTATGTCCCTTCCTTCGTGGTTGAACTGGGTGATCGGAAGGATTGGCGCTCTTGTATTGGATGCAGGCTCTGGGTTTGGGGTGAACACTGCCTAAGAGCTGGTCCTCATGGGGAAAATGCTGTGAGAATGGTCGAAATGAAGACCTGGGAATGATGCTGCCAGCTGTCTCATGCCCGTCCGTGCAGCTGGACATCGAGGAGCCCATACTCCCTCAACCCCAAGACTTAAAACTAAAGCCGCGAAGAACCCTAATAAATGACCAATAAACACGAAGCCCTATGATTCGAGACCAAAAAGCCCGAAACACCAAAACGGGCACAGCCACCTCTCGGCCAGCACCTGCGGGGCCAGAACCTCCAGATTCGGGGCTTCAGGGTTATAGGCTCCAGAGATTTTGGAGAGCTTTTTTTTTTTTGTTTTAAGGGCCTTTTTCTTTGGAGAGCTTTAGGATGCTGGGTTTTGGGGATGAAAAGATCGGGGACCAAAAGGCCGAAGGGGTGTAGCATGTAGCTTGGGACCCTAAGGGTCAGAATGGGACCATAAGGGCCATAATGGGACCCTCAAAATCCTCTAGTGGGGACCCCTAAATGGAACCCTGGGTCCGTGTTCAAGGAGGCCCTGCTATCCGCTTACCCGAGCCCTACTAAACCCCTAAACCCGAAACCATAAACTCCCGAACAAGGCGGACTGCTTGGAGGTTCATGGGTTGTTGTAAATGGGGTTATAAGTAGGGTAACTATACATATTACGGGACTTATAACCCCACTTATAACTACCAATGAACGTCCAAGTAGGGTTTAGGGCCTTACAGGATATTCTTCAGGTGGCATTCCGAGTTGGCTTCCCGTGCAGTAAGCACACGATACAGGAACTCTCCTGGGAAAGAACGCTGTCTATTGCCTCAGACGAACATAGCGATAGAAGCAATAGCGATAGCAGTCGCCATCAATAATCATTAGAAGTGGACATGCTCATGTTTATAACCGGAAAATAGCAACAACAAGATTTATGTGACAGGGATTGGAGGTGGTACCTGGGTGCATGTCCAGTTTGCTTGCAGAAAGGACAGCTCGTCTTTGGAATCAAACCCCACAAGCCGTTTATCGCAGGTTTGTTTATTTCAAGTCCCTGGACCAGCCCTCTAAGCCTCAAACCTCAGCCCACTTACCTGAAGTCTGGGGCCCAGACGCAGCAAACGGCGAGATGCACGGGAAACTGCCACATCATCCATGGCCGCCAGAAGTATCAGGGACGTGCAAATGAAACTACAGAAGAGTGAATCCAAAAGCTTGGGGTTTAAACCCTAAATCCTAAACCCTACACCCCAAACCCTAAACCCTAAACCCTAAAAGAGGGCTGAGGTTCAGAGCTCAGGATGAACTAACTGGCGTGCCCAGGGTATGGTGCTCTGCTACATCTGCAGTATAGGGTCTAAGCAACCTGTATCGCTTAGAATGTCCTCGACAAGGCCCGGTTTGTTGGCCATCAGCAACATTTGTTGTAGAACTTGTGTATACAACATCTCAGAGCTGTGGGCAACCATTTCAAGCACATATGAACCCGACGCCGGAAGCCTTGAAACCTAGCTCTACAGCTCCAAGTACATACCTAGTATACTATAGTATGTGATAGGTACAGAAATCGGGGGTCTACTTGGACCCAAAGTGTAATCCTTACATCCTCAACCCTTGCAAGCAGCGAGCCTGGTCTTGACAAGATCTTGACATCCCAACACCATGCCCGCCCGCTTCTGAATACGTGCCCACCCACTTCACTTTACATTTCGCGGTCTTAAAGCCTAAATTGAAAAGACCTGGTCCCCTGAACCCTGAAGACTGTATCATTATGTATATAGTTAACCCTTAGGGTCCTGACGCTGGCGGACAACCACTCGCACACATCAAAACTTGCATCAGCAAGGACGCACATGCAGTGCCCTTCTAATCCGGATGCTGTTATTTTGGGTGCACATGAAGGTCCCTAGCTTCTGAAGAAGCGGAGCCGAATCTGATGTTTAGGTTGTTGGCTTAGGGTCATTCCTGCATCCGCGACCCTAATCCAAAACCCAAGCCCCTAAATTCAAATCGTACACCACACAGACACTACACCCCTGCAAAACCCCAATCCCACACCCTATAAAACCAAGAATGTACACCGCATAAATCTGCATACACCCTAAGCTCCATATCCATGAACAAGAAACTACTCCAAACACTAAGCGCTTGAAACTATAGAACACGTCCAGAAACCTTCCTAAACGCGTTGAGTTAGAAACCCGTATAGAACCCCCGGGGATCCCTGAACCCTATAAACTCTAAACCCTTCAAGGCACTCTTACAGTTCTAAAGGAGCACTGACCTTTTAAGCGGAGCTTGGCTCGAATTCAACATCATTCCACGATCTTCGCGGAAGCTTCCGGGTGTGTTTGGCTGTTAGGGTTTAGGTTGCTTGCTTTATGGTTTCATAATACCCTAAACCCTAAACCCGTAGGGCATTACAATCGCAACGTTCTAGAAGGTTGTCTTGATGAGATGTTGACAAAGTGACTGAAGGCTGCTTGTATGGGTTTTTGCAGCAAAAGTTGTCTGAAGGTTTTTGCAGGGGCTTTAAATAGGGCTTAGGGTTTAGGGATTAGGGGTTTAAGAAGATTGCAGAGTGGGTTCTATCGGGTTGTGTAAGTTGTTGGGCTTCAAGGCTCGAGGATAAACATCCATGCGCTGTTGGAGCTTCTTTGAGCCCTTGAGGGTTTGTTAGGGCTTTAGGGGTTTATAGGGTTTAGCGTTTAGGGTTTAGGGTTGAGGGCTTCAGGGGTTTGTTTTGGGAGTTTAGGGTTAGGTTTAGGGTTTAGGGCTTTAGGGGTTTATAGGGTTTAGAAGCCTTTTTCAGGGGTTTCTTTTGAGGGCTTTAGGATGGCTCTGTCTCCGCTCGGACCTCTAACGCCGGCGTAGCCTCAGCCTCGCCGAGGTCACCTCAGGAAGGCCGGGGGCTCTCCAGAAAAAAAGGGCTTGGGGTTTAGGGCTTAGGTTTGGGTTTAGGGTTTAGGGCTTAGGGTTTAGGGCTTAGGGTTTAGGGCTTTGGGTTTAGGGTTCAGGGCTTGGGGTTTAGGGTTCAGGGCTTAGCGTTTAGGGTTTAGGGCTTAGGATTTAGGGTTTAGGGGGGGTTCCCTTCAGGGTTCCTTTAAGGGCCCCCTTTCAACAGGTTCCTTATAAAAGGGGCTCTAGAATAGGTCTATCCGAAACCCTAAACCCTATCCCCAAAACCCTAATCTTCTAAACCCTAAACCCTCAACCCTAAGCCTAAGCTGGGGGTTTTCTGGCGCCAGGACTCCGACTTAGAGAACTGTAGAGCTTCACGGTTGAGGGCTTAGGGTTTAGCAGCTTTGAGTTTGGGACTTTTGCTTCTTTTTTCGGGGGCTGTACGGCTTAGGGACTTAAAGCATGGAGCCTTCTTGAGCCCAAAGGCTATGCTAAAATCGGGTTCTTGCGATATGTTGAGGGCCATGGCTTCAAGCCGACAAGTCAAGCTCCAAATCCCACAAGCCTAAACATCTAACGAAGCCCAACCTCCAAACTGAAACCTTCACTCCACACACACACACACCTTAGCGCTGAGAACAAGATCATACACCCTAATCCCTACACCCTCATACCGCTGAATCCGTAAAGCCTAAATCTAAAACCCCTAGACCCCTTAAGGCCTATAGGCCCTATGCCCCAAACGCTTGAACACCTTCTAAACCTACAGAAACCAATGACAACTCAAAAGAGCACTATGAGACCCCTGTTAGAACCCACAGAGCCCTCTCTTAACCCTAAACCCCAAACTTTAAATCCTAAACCCGAAAAACCCTAAACCCGCTACCTTACACCCCTAATCTCCTAAAGGGTAAAGCCTCAACCTGAAACCCTAAACAACTTCTTCCTTGCTTTCCGAGCCGCCCTCCGCCGGCGCTGCTGCCTCCGGTGAAGCAGGCCGCGAGGGTTCCTCGGGCCCAGGGCGACGGTCAGTTTTTCAAGCACATGGCGAGGGAAAGGGTGCACATGAGGGCTTCGGCCATGGGATTTCGGCTCCAGTTTATGCTTTGGGAGTTTGTGCTTGGTGTTGAAGGAGTATGCGCTTCCCAGTCCTTGAACCCTACGCCCTAAACTCCAAACCCTACATCTCTGGAAACCTCAAACCCTGACAGCCCACATACCCTGAACCCTAACATCCCCAGCCCCGAAAGCCCTACGTACCTTGTACCTGAAACCCTACCTAGAGGCTCCATGTATACGACCATTATGGGAGATAGGTCCCAAAAGACCATTCCTCATTCCATAAATTGTATAATAAAAAATATGCCATCTGGAGCCTCTTGGGCTATAAAACCCTGTACCCTAAACCCTAGACCCTAAACCCTAGACCCTAAACCCCAAACCCTAAAACCCACCCNNCCCCCCCCCCCCCACCCCCGAGCCCCAGTGTTACACTGAGATGTCGGGATGTGGCTTGCGGGAGGGCCAAGGGACTTTCGGTGATCTGTGGCTCATTGCTTACGGCCTAAAGGGGCCTCTAGGGCTTAAGGTTTAGAGGTTTAGAGGNNTTTAGAGGGGGTTTAGGGTTTAAGGTTCAGGGTCTAGGGTTTAAGGTTCGTGGGGGTTTAGGGTCTAGGGCGTAAGGTTTGTAGGGCTTTAGGGCTTAAGGTTTATAGGGGTTTAGGGTTTAGGGGCAGCTGCGCTGTTGCGGATAATCGGAGGCTGACTGCTTAGGCGGTCCTCGTCGGGCTCTTCTTCGTCGTCATCGCCCTCTTTCGCGGTCAGTGCCTCCTGGATGGCCTCAGGCCCATCTCAGCACACCATATACTTATGCCAAAACCGGCTTAGGTTTTAGGGCTTTGGGTTTAGGGTTTTAGGGTTTAGGGAGGCTAGATTTAAGGTTTCCGTGCATTCGGGGTTGCCTGTTCCAGAGTCGGCATCCCATGGACCAAGCCAAGAACCCCTAAGACCCTGAGTAACCCTAGGGCTCCAGTTACCTAAATAGTAGGTTACTATAGGGCACACAATATATGGTCAGTCACCCACTATTTAGGTAACTGGAGCCCTAGAGTAACAGAAGACCCAGTCACCTTTCCAAAACGTAGACTTTAGTTCCAAGCTCCCCCTCACACCTACAACACCCCGAACGCCAAACTGTGAAACCTCTATATCCAAACCCTAAAGTCTACATACATACAGATATATATATATATATACATATATATATACACATATATATATACACACATATATATATAGAAAGTATATATAAGTATATAAGCATATCAACAACATATATATATATAAACAAGAAACCCCAAACTCTTTGATTTTGATCTTATGACATAACAGCAACGTTGGGAGCAGAGAACCCCAAGCCTCCACGATCTTCGTGTGCCCACAGTCGGCAGCCAGAGAGATAGGCGTATATCCGAAGATGTCCTGCAGAGACGATATCGGAAGGTTCTATAGGGTTTAGGGTTCAGGGCTTAGGGTTTAGGAATTTAGGGTTGAGGGGTTCAGGGGTTTAGGGCCGTAGGGCTTCTTAGAGTCTTGAAGTTAGGAGTCAAAATCTGCTTAGGATCCTACTTTACGTAGTTTCTTGCTTTTGGAAAACTCCCTGAGTTTTTTCTGAAACTCCGACGTCGGGTGGAAGGGCGGAAGGAGTTTGCTACGGTTTCAGGTAACTTTCGGAGGCCTGGTTTTTGTCACCACAAAAGGCTCCAGCGAGCTTTTTTTGCGGCTCCAAGTAAGCCCCTCATGGAGGCTCAAGGCGCCGCCTTTATAGTGGGTGACTGCCCCTAAATATAGCCACTCACCCAGTACAAGGACAACCGGGATGCTATGGAAACCTACATCGAACTCACTCCAGCAAATCGCAACTGCAGCTCTCCTCAGTTTCGATGTGCCGTCGCCGAAAACGCTCATGCCTTGTCTGCACAAAGATAGGAGCGATCCTACGCCAAGATGGCTAGCTGTTCGCCCTCATCATCATGATCCTCCGCCTCGTCAGATCAAACAGCAGAGTCTCGAATATCGCCACAATCACGACAATCATGCAGCATGACGAAGGAAATCTACGGTGCTCGTGATGACAAATAATGTTGCAGCTGTAGTGCTGACGGTCTTTGTTGACCTTGTTGTGGTTGTCGTTGTTGCTGGTAGTTGATGTTGTTGCTTGTGGTTTTGGTGATGCTCGTGGCGGTGCTGGAGCCTGTCACTTCCAGCACGAGCATGGAGGGTTTCCGCCACAGCGACACGCTTACGCATATACATATGGCAGGAGCAAAGCCTAGGAGATTTTGCAGTCAAGGGTGCTGCAGGTTGTCCAGCTCTTGAAATATCGGAAGCATGGCTTGCCGGCAAGGTGCGACAAGAGAAGTTTTGCCACGGGCTCATCACCCCAACAGGCCAGGTAGTGAAGGGGGTTGCGCCCTTCGAGGTCCTGAACATGAAGCACGGGCATGGTTTCGCGTCAATGCCGGATTTTTGCAATAGGTGACCATGCCCGTGTCTGTGATCAGCAGAGTCTGCAACACCCCGCTGGGTCTCCAAAACAAGCGCCATGACCTAGCACAGTCACAATCCACGTTCATGATGTCGATATGCAGACGCTAAGCTCCGTTGACAATGCCCCAACAAGGTTACTGCGTGTCGTCATCATCTTGTCTCGGGCATGCATTGATTGGCATTATAGTATGTATGTATGTACGCATGTATGTATGTATGTATGTTTGTTTGTTTATTTATTTATTTCATTGCTTGTATGCATGTATGTATTTATGCATATGTGTGAAGATATCTTTCTGCGCCTTGCAAGCAAACGTGTGCAAGAGTGTGCCCGAGTGTCCGATTGTGAGTGAGCACGCAGATGAGCCAGCGGGTATGTAGTAGCCAAGCAGTGAGCAATGAAGCCAGCGACTGAACAATAGATATACCCCAAGGGTCCCTGTTCCCAACTAGCCGATACTTTGGCCTGAAAGTCGTCCCTATGTAGGTACTTTGGGGCCAATGTATATACTATATGAATACATGGACCCTTAAGGATACATATGTGCACGCATACATACATACATGAATAATCAGTTGTGGTGCAGCGTTGACAAGCCTTCCAGCCTCCTCCCTCCCTCCCTCCTAGGGTAGCGAGGCACGTGCCGAAACAGCGATTCAACTAAAGCCCACACCCTAAAGCCTAAACCCAAAACCCTAAACCCAAAATCCTAAACCCGAAACAACAGGCTCAAGAGTTGAACCCTCATCGTGGCCTTTTTGTACACTGCCTGGAACTTTTCGGAGTTCAACAATATCGTGGCGCATTCCTCGGACGCGATCGACTCTACTCGGCTCTGGATCTGGGCTCCGCGCATTTCCAATTAGCAGGAACCTGGTTTCTACCAGGTGTATACATGTATAATATATGTATGCATGTATCCATTTGTATGTTGATGTATACTTATGTATACATAAATTTGTATCTATTTAGTTGTACACTTGAATTCATACTTCCATTTGCAAAAATATTCTGACATGCCTTACCTAATTGGACAATACACACACGCCCACACATGTAAATGTACATACAGATGGTACACACGCGCACAAACTTAAAAACATGTTCTATGTATGAGCTGTTCTATCCAAGATGTGCATATGTACATGAACTACTGCCTTTTTTGCCACTTTATGACACCACTGACACCTGATTTGATAGGTATATCAACACTTGGCGCAGGGGAAACTCAATCAACGGATTTGGGGGCCGCGTTTGCAAAGAGCTGCGGAACCTACAGGTGTCAGACTGCGTCAGGGTTTCGGGATTTTGGGAGTGCAGTACAAATTCTCCGGGCAAGAAAAGTAAATAGTAAGACTACGGGACTCCTTTTGCCGCCACAACAGAATTTTATAGTAAAATCGAATGCAGCTATAGCCTCTGCTGGCAGTCATAGCTCTGATGGGCGGAACAATAATTCCATCCTTTGCTGGTCAGGCCCAAACCAGCTCTTGGGTCGACGCTTTCAGGTAGTACAGTTACATAATAGTAAGTGCTTGAAGCCTTTATGTCCCGCATCCACAAAGCCCGAGACCCGAAATCGAAACCCTATACAGCTTTAAACCGGGCTGAGAAGCACGTTGTCTGGCAGTGCACCTGAGGAGCAGCTGCAAAAGCGTCTCCAGGTCGGTTGCTGTGAGTCTTCTCTGCTTCTCCAGTATCCATTTCGGCAGATTTTATAAACTAGAGATAGAAACCCTAAACCCTAGACCCTAAACCCTAAAACCTAAAACCTAAACCCTAAACCCTAAAACCTAAACCCTAAACCCTAAACCCAGCTGACATAAGGGTCTTGCAAGTCATGGTCCTACTCTGCAGCGTCTAAGTCTCGGGTCCCTCCATTTGCTGAAACGAGTTACGGCAATGTGGCTTTGTTGGGACAGCGAAGTAGCGAGTAGGTGACTGGACTTCTAGGACTGACCTCGTCGCCTGTCGTCTCGGTGGTAGATCCGATTTTTCGAGCTTTATCTATGTTAAAATGGTTGGGATCCTAGAAGTTACGCACATTTAATTTGAGGAGGCTATGGAACACACAAGTGCTTCCTACGTGTTAGGTCTTCTGCACCCTTCAAAACCCACGCAAGACTGCCCAGTATGAAACAACAAGAGAAAGGGAGCCGTATTGTAGATTCCTCAGCAATAGGATCCTTGAAAAACCCGCTAAAGGTCTTTCCCGACATGTTGTTGAGAAGCCGTTACAACCCTGCAGACCTCTCATCAAAGCAACACTAAAAACTCTGGCATGGTAGTCTGCCACGATACGCTGTGTGAAGCGCGGTTTGCCCGGCGCGATCACGGGCATTGACACGTGTGAACTCCTCTTCAGGAGCAGCAGCACTGATGCACACTTACTCTGAGCACATAAACCCTCACTACTTCGAAGATCCCTGTATAAGTCCCTGCTGTGCGCCAAACCAAACCCTAAAGCCCGTGACTAGACTCTCGGGTTTGAAGGTCAGGGATCCAGCCGGACATCAAGCATCCTCTTAAAGCGGCATAAAGCTTGCATAAGGGTTCTGAGTGACATTGGGATTGGGTCTTGCTAGCTTGCAAACAACATGCATGCATACGTAGGCGTGTCCATACATAAGTATGTACGTATGTATGTACATGTAAGCAAGTAGTTATTAAATTATAGAAGTAGGTACCAACCTATATACCTATGCATGCATGTACACGCAGGTGAAGCATCTCGGCGCTAGATACAGGCATTCATAACTACGTAATTACATGCTGACATACTTAAGTACTTGCATGCTTACATACATCCACCCACACATCCTGCGAGAATAACACGTTATCTCCATACCCCGACTTTGCCACTTCCGTGGCTCAAGATCACGATGCACTTTGTGCAGTCCCTGGAAAGCGGTGGTCTGTCACTTTCAGAGTTACTTTGATCTGAAGCTGAGTGAGCAGTGCACGCAGTGCTTTAGGGTACATTGTACTTTCGCACATCCAGCCACGCAAACAAAACATACATACATGGGTGCATGCATGCATCCACACGTACATACAACATAAGCACATGCAGACACAGTCGCAGATGCATGGACAGCAGATAGAGTATTTAGAGACACTTGATGCTTGGGCTCAGAAATGAAAGCCCTGATTTAGTAGGAATTACTTTAGGCTTAAAGATTCCGAGCGTAGGGGTTCAGGGCAGTTTAGGTTCGGGATTTACGATGTAAGGGTCGAATCACCGTCCAGGTAGCCACTTCTCACAGCCCTGCTCATGCAATGCAAGCTACCTGCTATAGCGATGGCAGAATAAGGCTGCAGTTGCACCGACTGTTGAAGACCATATTAGAAACGGATACCTTCAGATGTAGATCCACAGTCTCTCCAAACTCTAGACACTAAGCGCTGAAACCGCAACCCTGAAGGCAACCGGTCAGCCCCAAACCTTCATAAATAGAACCCCCTGCTGCCTGCGCCCTAATCTTAAACCCTAAACCCTGAAACATAAACCCTATTTCGGCCTCCTTCACCAGCAGCTCCTCCACCACACTGATCTCACAGCGTCGTATGGCGCGATGCAGGAGGCTCGCTCCGCCAGGCCTTCACGCATAAACAAATAAATAAATACATACATATATATATATATGTGTGTGTCTGCGTGCGTGCACATATTTACATACATATATGTAATTATATGTAGATCTATGTGTATGCTCTCTTTCTCTCTCTCTCTATATACATTTACATATGTATATATATATATATACCATATGCACTGCCCATTTGATTGTTTGGTTCGATCGTTTGTCATGATTGCTACTTGCTTTTTTGTTCTGGGTGTCTAGTGCTCAAGGAGTAGGCAGCCCTGCTACCCTAAAGGAAGGGATGCTACATTTTGCTCCATTTACCCGAAACCGCGAGCCCGCAACTCAACAAAAACTGACCCTGAAAGCTCCACGAAACGACCCACAACCGCAAGCTCAAAAATCAAAGCAGCACACTAACACCTAAGCACGCTAAACCCTAAACCCCAAACCGGCAGTTCCAGGTGCTTCAGCTTGGCATCCAAATCATCCAGCTCGGCGCCTTCCTAGAAAGGAGAGCTACTCACGAAACGTGGTTAGGGGTTACGGGGTTTAGGGTTTAGGGTTTAGGGCTTAGGGATTTAGGGTTTAGGGTGAGCTTTTCTTTCGAGGGCTTTAAAGAAACTTAGGGGCTTGGGATTTCGTGTGAGTTTGAGGACTTAGGGTTTAGACTGCTTGGTTTATTTTGATTTGTTTAAAGTTCGTTGTGTCTAATTAGTTTACTGGTTTAGGGCGTTCACCTGTGTCGTCGGTTGTTATATATATATATATGTATGTGTAACCTACCGGAGCCTAGCGACAAGGCTACCCACAAAGAAAGAGCATGGTACGAGTAACATAGAGGCGAGAAAGCTGGAACATTGGTACCCCCCAACTGCAAGGCCTAAAGTTGGAAAAGGAGCCTCACAATTCCTTTTCCTTCAGATGTTGAGTGATAGCGGTTCAGGGGTTCCGGTTCAAAGCTCCATCAACGCCAAACCCAAAGTACTAAACTCTGAACCCCCCAATCCCAAAGTTAGGCTTCAAGGGTTGGGGTTTGCACCCTGACCCCGGATTCCAGATCCGATGCTATGTGCCTTCTCCCTCCTGCATGCCCCAACAATGACACCGTTACATCCGGCTAGCTATGGGGACTATGATTCATGCAGAGGCTCTAATGGTTGTACCACACAACAAAAGAATATTCTGCTCCGAAGCTTCGGTGGCACTCCAGCGATGGAGAACTATCGACTGAAAGCCGCCACAACGCAGGACCTGAGATCTCTGAATTTCATCCCCCCAAAAGAGCCCCCCTCAAATCCCAAACCCTCAGCCGGGGCCTTCTTACCATAAGTCTCAACTTTATGTATATCCCGTAAACCCTATCATCCGTCAGCGTTTTGACCCTCAACCCTTCACTTGAAAACCCTGCAGCGCCCACACAAACCCTACGGAACTTGTGCCGAACTTTCGGGTTTAGGTTTTAGGTTTTAGGGTTAGGGTTTAGGTTTTAGGTTTTAGGTTTTAAGGTTAGGGGTTAAGGTTTTAGGTTTTAGGGATAGGGTTTAGGGTTGAGGGTTTAGGTTTTAGGGTTTAGGGTTTTACATACACTGCCGGCCTTCTTCATAAACTTTTCGAGCCGAAATGGTTTGTGCACCACTGTCCTTGGTCTTGGCTTAGGACTCGCTCGAAGGCAACAGCAGCGGTTGGAACTTCAGGCTCGGAATTTAGAGTTTTGGTGCTTTCTACTCCCTAAACCCTGAAATTTTGGACTTCCGCCGGTCTTGCACCGGTCTTGATAGCAGGGATGCCAGACCTGGCAACGTAGAGGCTCTATCGACGGGTCCCCGGAGAGAGAGATCTGAATCATCTGAAAGACTAAGTACCGTAGTCATAGTGGCGATTACCAAATAATCATCACAGCTTTCCTTATGGTGCTCATATATAAACAACACCGAGTATGGGTCATTCAAAAGAAATAATCATCACAGCATTCCTTGTAGTTCTAGTTCCTATACAACTACAATATCGAACACGGGCCATTCCCAGTATTGCGTCCTATATATCCCTAAGGGTCCATGTGCCCAGACAGTGTATACACTGGCCCCAAAGTGGGTACATGGACCCTTGTAATTGGGCTCGGGGCCCGAACCTCTGGGGAGGATTTAGGGAGGGGATCAGCTGCAGGGGGTAGGGTTTTGCAGGAACCCTAAACCCTAAACCCTTATCAACCCCAAACCCTAAACCCCAAGCCCTGAACCGTAAACTTGAACCCTAAACCTTCAACCTTAAGACTCTTCGGGTCGCGGCTCATCTGCAAACCCTCCTCGCCGGCTTCCTCCACGATCTCTTGCCTAGGTATCGGTTTCAACAGCCTCCCAAAAAGACTTCAAGGGTTTAGGGGTTCGAGCTTAGGGTAACCGAGGGGGTTTAATTGGTTCGCGTTTAGGGTTCAGGCTTGAACCAAGAAGGCTATAATGAACATCCATCCCAAATCGGTCAAATCGGTAGCTAGTTGCAGATCGGGGGTGTTCAGCGGCTGCATTGCATTCTCCTGTCAGGTACATGCCAGCTGCTTTTGGGACTTGCCATTCAGGAAGGAGGGTTCATGGAATAACTGGGGCCAAAACCCTAAATCTACAACCCCGAACGATAGAGCCGAAACCTTCACGGATTTGGGATTCTGAATACATCTTAGAACTTAAGGACCCTTAACTCAGGGCATATTCCTTACTATGGGTAATGCAGGATTTGTATCACCAACCGTATGAACGCAGGTGTGAAAAAACCACGCACCTAGGGCAGGGAGTCCTTCTGCGTCATGTAGCCTTGGAAGGCCCAAGGGCTCCAGTTACCTAAATAGTGGGTTACTAACCATATATCATGTACCCCACCCCAGTAACCTACTATTTAGGTAACTGGAGCCCTAGGAAGAGACTTCGAGGCTCCCCGAAATATACCAACAATGGTGATGAACGAACAGGGTGATAACAGCTGCAACAGTTTTATGATATGTGTATGCAGATACACATATGTCTGCATTCTACATAATTCTATACATAATGTGTATATATATATGTTAGAATAGTACAATGATACTACAGTTTTCACAGAGAGTAAGAGGGGGAGAGAGCTCTTTTAGACTGCTGTCGCTGATCATGCTGGTCCTGACCGTGCGTTCTTACACACCTTCTTCTGTGGCTGGAATGTGCTGCTCCAAGAAGACTGTTAGATGTATACTCATGCAGGTATGTAGATGTACCAAGTTAGTACCGTACAGTAGCATACAACTACTGGTTCCGACGGGTTCCTGTGCAACGTACATGTGAATCATGTACGCGCATATACACGCGGATAGGTTTATAGATAACTAGGTAGGTATAGGTAGGTAGGTAGGTAGATAGCTAGATACGTAGCTACAAGTAGAGAGAGAGAGAGAGAGAGAGAGCGAGCGAGCCTGAAAAGGAAACCTAGAGGCTGAGAGAAATGCAGAGCGACGTTGAGAGAGAGAGAGAGAGAGAGAGAGAGAGAAAGAGAGAGAGAGAGAGAGAGAGAGAGAGTGAGAGAGACAGAGCGAAACGACAGAGAGAGGGAGAGAGAGAGAGACAGAGCGACCAACTTGCGAAAACATTACAGACGCATGCAAAATCTCCCCGAACCGTGCCGCAGCAGGACACTGATATTGGCTACTGTGCAGAGGCTTCGAGTCTCAGAACATGGTTCCTGTGCAGGGTTTAAAGGTTCCTGCGACGGAGTCCGTAGCACCTCTTGATGTAGAAACGTCTAAAGACCCGTGGAGGATCAGTTGCGATGTGGGAGGAACTGGGACATCTTGAGGGCCTTTTAAAGACTTTTAAAGGCGGTTTATAGGGTTTAGGGCTTAAGAGGTGGATTTAGCGGTTTAGGGTTGAAGGGCCGGGTTTTAAAGTGTGGAAGTTCAGAAAAAAGAGCGTGTGAGTGCCGAGGCTGAGGTTGCTGTGGTAAGGAGCCAAGAGCCTGAGCTTCTAATGTAGGGGCCTTAACAAATTAGACTAGGGTTTGGGGGTTATGTTATATTAGAACTACAAAAACGAACCAAAAGGAATAATATCGGTAATCATTTAGGCTTCTATTAGATTATCTGATATGGTGTCTGCTCTCGTTTGGAGACCCATACTCTACTTTCACGAAACTCAAGTTGGAGGTTTGGTTGAGATCTCAAGCATCTTACGATGCCATATAACCCCCACGCCCACTAACGCTTCAGGGTTTAGGGTTTAGGGTTTGCTGACTTCCTTCAAAGCCCTAAACCCTGAAGGGACTGGGTGCGAGACGCTGGGCAATAAACTTGCCCTGGAAAAGGATAATCTGCTCTTCGGCGGGAATATCGAACCTTCAGCCACTGCAACGAAACAGACACGCCGAGTTCTAAGAGACCTTCATATGAAGTTTTGCAAACCCTTGTAGAACAAGTAAAAACACAACAAAAAGCAAGGTACTCAATTCAGAGTTTATTCGGGGGTCTGGAAGCTTCTGTAGCTATTGGACCTAAACTTGTTGCCATGGGCAAAACTGTGGAGGACGTCTCTAGCTTAGCGGCTTAGCATGGACAAACCGACCTTGTGCTCCGTAGCTGCATCAAGTTCAAATCTAAGCAGCAGGTGCTTCAAAAATGTCCCACAACGATACAGCAAACGGATGAAGATACCCAAAACAAGACTGGCGCCGCAAAACCAAACCTATAATCAATTCCATCGCCAGTTTACAAAACAGAAACACCGCTGCTGGCAACGAACCTTGAACCCCAAGCCGCAAACCCTAAGAAGTCCTGAAAACCCTTGTCAGCCCACTGAATCAGACCCTGAATCCGACGCCCTGGACCCGAAACCCCAGACCCTAAGGCGCCGACTCCATCTCTACCCGCTCCTGGATGGGGAGTTTTCGGCTTTAAGGGCTATGATGTTTAACGTCCACGTCCTTCTTCAAGAGGAACCCGAAAAGTATATGGCTTCAGAAAATGGGGGACTGCAACAAAGGACCCTGAAGAATAAAGGGTGAGGTACCCGTTGGTAGTTCAGGGACCGTGAAGCCTTGAGCCTGAACCCCAGGTCGCTGTCCTTCACTTGGCTCACCTTCACTGACTTCTTCATCTTCACCTTGAGCTTGAGCCTGACTCAGGCCGCCAGCACCGTCACAACCACAACCATGACCACCACCAGCTGCCCCGATACCACTACCACCGCCACCCAGCAACATGATGACCCTGATGACCCTGATGATGATGATGATGATGATAATGATGATGATGATGATGGGTCTAGACTCAAGCCAGGCCTGCAGCAGCAGAAACCCAGGCCAACAACAATCGGAGCGAAATTCCCTAATCCCAACGCCTGCTGATGTTTCCGACATGTTGTGACTGGACTGACTAGTCAACATGTTTCCTGTACCTTGTGAGGCAAGCACCGCGAACCACTTAGTTGCCCCTAAACTTTGCAACCCTTAGCCGGATGACTGGCCCGGGCTTAGCCAACCTGGATCGAGCTGATGCTAAACCTTATAACAGCCATGTGCCTCCAGTGACAGTATCTAATCATCAGGCGGATTTGGGTTTGGAGGCCCTGCAAAAACACTGTAGCCTAAGAGGGCTTCGCAGTTAACCTGCTTTGTGAAAGGTGGTCCGTGCTCTTCGAGGGATTTTGCTTGCCAAACTTTGAGTCAAGTTGAACCCGGCCATCAGTAAGCGTGGCGGCTTCGCTCTTCTTCATGGTTGACGTGTCTCCTTGGCTGCGTAGTCAAGGGGGAAAGGTTGAGGGTTTGAGGCTTAGGGATGCTTGAGACTTCATGCTCGATGCACGGACTACAGTTCAATGAGGACGACGCACAAACCTTAAAGCAGCAAATGGCACAGGTTCAAGGTGCCGGAGTGGTTCGATAATCGGAAGCCTCCTTACAGCAGCATGGATATACTCTTGGCAACCCCGACAAGGACCGGAACTTGGACAACCCGCCATAAACATTAAACATCAAATCCGAAACCCAGACCCAGTTCAGAACAACCCGCAGGTGTTCCACGTAAAACCGGATGATGCCAAACCTGAAATGAATGTACTACCCTCCCCTTTCCGGGCCCGACAGTTGCCCCCAAACTCCTTACTAGGTGGGACTTTAAAGCCTGAAATTCTTTACACGTGCGTGGTACCTTCGCTCGGTCAGCCGCCTTACTTCCTAGTTCCAGGATCAAGACCAAAAGAAGGCTTAAGCAGACACAGTGATGCAACCCAACAGGTCCTGCCCATGTACCAGCCCTACATAAAAACCCCGCAAAACCTTCTCTACCTTTGACATAAGATTGGCCGCTTCCCAACTTCATTAAACACACTCCTAATGATAAAAGCACTTTCCGAGAACTCCACGTGCAATCATCCCAGCCTTTTAACACTCACATTGAATTAGGGGTTCAAGAGCAAGAGCAGGAGCAAGAACAAGAGCAGGAGCAGCAGCAAGAGCAGGAGCAAGAGTAAGGGCAGGATCAAGAGAAAGAGCAGGAGCTAGAGCAAGAGCCGCAGCGGGAGCAGGAACAAGAGCAAGAGCCGGAACAGGACCAAGAACAAGATCCCCCGAAAGTTACAGTAGAGATAAAAAGTACATCCTAACAATAGACGCAGAATCGAATTTCTCTGCTGGGGGCGGAGGGGTGGGTGGCACGGGTAGGGTCTAACCCTGATAAGAACCCCTGTAGAACTGTATGAACCTTCCAGGAACCCTGATAGGAACCTTCTACACTAAACAAATCCTGAACCCGGAACCCTCTAACCGAAAGCCTACAGCCTAAACCCGAAACCCCTAAACCCCTAAACCCCTAAACCTAAACCCCTAAACCCCTAAAGTCCTAACCCCTAAACCCTAAACCCTATGTACTCTTTGAGTAAACTTGGACCCTCTCGGTCTCTCGTGGCTTTAGGCCCAGCAGCAGGGTGATAGCTACCATCTCCTCGGGACCTGTGCGAGACTGGCAAGCGGTTCGATGAGGGTTTAGGGTTTAGCGTTTTTTGGGTTTAGGGTTTATGGTTT
>CAJNJA010047619.1:0-26232 GCA_905231915.1 Symbiodinium necroappetens | reverse complement strand
TACATATACATATACATACACATACACATATACATATACACATACACATACACATACATATACATATACATATACATATACATATACATATACATATACATAAACATACACATATACATAAACATGCACATAAACATAAACATAAACATATTCATATACATATACATATATATATATATATATGCTACCCCCCCCTCATGTATCTACTGTTTGTCTGTGTTGGCATCATGTTGGTGCTACACTTTGTTTGCTTCTAGTCTTTAACTGATACGGGAGGCGGCTGTGTGATGGTAACACTGTGATTCCGAAGTGGATATGTACTGTATGGCTGGTCCAAATGGCTGTGTAGATGCAGTGGATCCACGCAGTGCTGACCTGATTCGCATCGTGAGCATGTGCATACAGCAGATATGAGCGAGCATGTTTTCCAGACCACAACGCGAATGAGAAGATGCGGGGTAAATGGACTCACGACCAGCGCGAATGAGAAGATGCGGGGTAAATGGACTCACGACATGAATTTCTTCATGGAGTCCTGGCAGAGATGTCCGGTGGCCACCCACAAATCGTCAGTGCGGTGCCAGTATTCGTACTGGGCGCTTCTGAGCTTGGCTCGAAGCAATGCACTGCCACACTTTGTGTGCTGATTGACGCGAACACGCTCCTTCAAGAATCGCCAGCACCGATCTATGATCTGCGTGCCTGACTTGACATTCAAAGTCTTACCCTTACCGCCGGGGAGCTTGTGCTTCACAATGCGCACATAGTGTGGTGCCCTCCACGTCCATTTGCCCTGAATCTTGACCCTCTTCTTGCAGTGGACAACGCGGTCATGCAGCACGCCAGAAACCTTCAGCTTGTAACTTTTGGCGGAATCTGTGTGCAACACGACCTGGCGATTCAGGAGCCACTTCGCCGCCAAGCCCTTCCATTCGATCCTTCGAATGGCACCGGGCCCAGGGGCTCGCTTCACTGTGATTTTCGGCTGCAACTTGTAGAGGATCAAGGTTTCGGGCCTGCCGCGCTGCACGATCCCCGCCCACTGCTCCCACATGATGGTGGCGTTAGGCGACTTGATGAGGTGCTTGAATTCCAAGCAATTCGAAATGTCCCTTTTGTCAAAAGTCGCTTCATCCGCTTCTACATCAACCCATGATTTGCCATTGCCGAATTGAATAGCCTTCTCCTTGCTTTCCACGTGCTCTTGCCGGAGTTTGCAAAGTTTGCGCTCCACATCCTCAATGGCTTTGTGGTTCACGTTCAAGAGCATGTGGATAATGCTTTGCGGAACTCTGTGGAGCTTGAGAAGCAGCAGAGCGGCTTGGGACTGTAGAGGTTGTGATTGGAGACCTTGCCCTTCTGTGAAAAGAGGGTGTAGGTGATGCGGGTTCATCCATAGCTGACACGCCTTGCGACCGCAACGATGCTTGAGTTGACCACTGCGTCCTTCCACCTTGAGCTTCGAAAGGGTTCCCTGGCAACAGAAGGGGCACGTTTTCCCTTCCCATTTGGGCAGCAACTTGTCTGCAATGAGGATGCGAATGATGTGGGAGTCGGATGCCTTGATGAGTTCTGGCAAAGTCCTCTTCCATTTGATCTGATCCTTGCGTTGTCCGCGTGGTTGGACTCCGTTTTTGTCCCTCGTGTAAGCAAGGTTTTTCCACAGGCTAGACTTCATGATGGCCGGCCGCTTCTGGACCAGGCGCATCTTGCCTTTTTTGGCAACGACAACAGAAGGAGCACTCTTGCCCATGTTGTATGCCCGGTGGAAGATGTTGGAAGATGTTGGTGCTACGAACAAGACTACTGCACAAGCGAGCCAAAACTGACATGATTGATCAAGCAACGGTTGCCATGCAATGCATTGGGCGCGGGCACTGAGAAATGCAAGATAGAGACGATTTGGACGGCCTTGTTTTTCCAGCACTGTAGCGGACTCTAGCGAACTGCATCATGGCATCAAAACCTCCCGAACAGCACTACACGGTGTGTTTCATGTAAGAGTGGACGACTACGACAGTGAGTGTGTATGCGCGTGTTATGGTATAAATACAACCTATAGATATATAGGTATATGTAGAGTCATAATCCTAGAAAATATAACCGAATATGTAAATAGGTACATACCACTTTGCAACATTGCGACACCACTCTACATGGGTAGACTTCATATAGGAACTAAAACATGTACTGTGGAGACGATGGGACTGTTGCGGGAGTAACCCCCTGAATAACAGCTTTGAGAAGGTATGAACATGTGAGCTTCATGGCATCAGATCTTGTAGTAGGCGACCAGTCTGCGATATTGAGGATCAGAACTCCTAGTCTTCCTCCATGTAACTTTCCAATTCTGCCTCCAAGTCGTCCATGGGGTCGACTACATCACTCGCGACATCCATTTGGCTGCCTGGAGAAAGGACAAGCGCAGCCGATGCCTCCGCAGGGACAGGGTCAGAATGGGAGGGACTGTGGATGCCAACGGGCTCAGCATGAAGATCGACAACACCTGCTGCATTGGAAGTGACCTCTTCGGGCATTTCCGCCTTCACGTCCGAAGTAATTGCCGTCTTGGAAACCTTCTTGGGGGGAGAGCAAAGGTCGATACACTGGCCGGTGAGACCAGTCAAAGCTCTGCGAAACTGGAAAGACTCTTGCTTCACAGCGACCGCCTCTGGGAAGGGAGGTACCACCCTTGATGAGTTTGCTGAAGTAGATGATGCTGGCAAGTTGCGAGGGGGCGACACTTCACGACGAGGGCTTACACCACGAAAGAGACGACGAACGGCATCTGCATTTCGGATTGTTGGTTTGGGCTTTGGCAATGTTTTGCCATTGAGGAGTGCATCCACATAGCTCGCCTCCCATTCCACGTCCTTCTCGTAAGACGAAGGTTTGGAAAGCTTGCCGTGGAGATACTGGTGGTACTTTTGCTGTCCATCAAGCTTGAGGTAGTCCACATGACTTTCCATCGAGAGACAGGGCACGGACTTTTCATGCTGGCCTGCCTCCCTGAAAACCAGGAGTTTGCCGATGTTCACCAAGATGTTTGCACGCTTCAAAACCGCCATGATGTGTGGTGGAGGCGTGTCGTTGGGAAAGACAGGGCGGATCACCTTCAGGAAGTCTTCATGGGGCATGTGAGAAATAGTTCCAGACACCAGGTCCTTGTGGGCTTCCACCCAAGCTGTGGTGTCGTAGTCGTTACAGACAAACACCCGAAACTGACCCTGCACGAACTTGGCTGCCCCCCAACGTTCCTTAGTCAACATCGTGCAGCCTACATCTGTGAAGCCTTTCATCTTGCGAATCGGCTCCTCAGCAAGGCGCCCATCGTCATGTATATCTGGGCGATCCTTGCGGCCAGGTTGTCCGCGGAAGAAGTCGAATTCAGAGGCTTCGCGAAAAGAAGGCGGTGATGTCAGGGAAAGTTGACGTTTCCAATAGCGAGAAGCGCACAAAGCCAAGATCCTTGCCAGTGGCGTCTTCCCGCTACCTGGCCCACCCACGATGCCTGCAGCTCGGGTAGTCATGCTCTTAATGATTTGGTTGATGCCAAAATGCAGCGCGTCAAATTCCAGGTCTGCGAGAGTAAGGTAGAAGTCCTCTATGGGCAGGGAAAGAACACCATCTGTTTGGATAGCCCGAAGCGATTTTTCAACCACTCCGACGGGCCATTGATAGATTGGTGAATCCGCGTTGATGTTCAGGTTCTTCGTGATCCACTGAACCCTTTTGTACTCACTGGCGAGGTGGGCCGCCTCCTGCTCGATGAAGGCGAACCCCTTGTCGATGTCTTCTTCACTCAGATCTCCCAAATGGAAACCACCACCTGAGCTCTTTTGCTGATGTGCGTACGTGGGAGAAAGACCGAAGAACCTGCATTGCCAACCTCCCAGCTGTTCAAGAAACCATTGAAACCCTTTCTTGAAGTCATAGACGTTGTGGCCTTGCCATTTTAAGCCATAGACTGATCCGTAGCAAAGTTTGTCAATCACGTCCCTTGTCAGCTTCACGTCAGGAGCTTGCACATGCTTCAGGACGCACATGTTACCGTTGTCTTGCGGGAGAACTACGAATTGGGTAATAAGCTTGACATCCATGACAGTCTTGGGACAGAACGGAGCAGGAGCATGAGACCATTTTCCTTGGTTGACGACAGACTCGATCATCTGCTTGTTGGGTGGCGGTACATCCATGATGACATCAACAAAGTGCTTGACCATGCACTTGTCTGGAAGGGCAGTCATGGGAAGATCTGGAATACTGACACCGCCGCAGGCCTGGTCTGACCATACTGCATATGGAAGCGGCCTGGATAGGTGCATGCCGCGGGTTGCGTTGATGCCTGTCGTGCAGTCCGTGTTACCATCACGAGCCGCCATGGGTTCTGATGAAGCTACAGGGATTGCTACTTGTTGCTAACTGTTCGAAATCCTCACTGCTTCGGTGGTAGGACACCATGGCATAATGCATGAATATGCACACCACGCCACTCATAGTGCAGACACAATGCATGCACACAGCTGTCTTTTCGCATTCGCGAAAGTGTAACAGTCTGAGTTCACTGCGTGAGTTCTTTCAACAGCAAGGCATATTCGAACTTAGCTAGATGCACTTTCACAATCGCCAAAGGGCATCAGTCTGAGCTCACTTGGTGAGATCTTTCAGAAGCAAGGCGTATTCAAACTCGGTGAGAGGCACATCGTCGCCGTCTGCGTCCATGGAGAAACAGTTGTCCTTGCATCTCCAAACCACGGTGCCTTTGATGAAAGTTGTGACTGGCATTACAATCAGGTTGAGTCTGACACATCACAACACATGTCAGTTGAATTCATGCCCAGATGCCGTTTGCAAGCGTGCGATAAGGACGAGGATGATGAGTTGGAGCAGATGGTATTTTGCGTGGGTCTTCTGGCACATGGTCGAGCACGAGCATCAGAATGTCGTTCGCCACATGGCGTGGTAGATTCTTCCATATGGAAACATCGAACTCCCATTGTATCATGACCATGTTGTGTCAGAGAGGGCTACTGAGCTCAGAACCACGTCAGGCTGCGCGCCAATATGTCGTACACGTACACCACTGCTTCAAGAGTACCACACACCGGCTTGATGATACTAGTAGTAACAACTACAAACACGAATACGAGTAACTGCTATCGTAGTAAATAACAATGGTAATAGCTTGCTTTCACAGGATAGTCTAGAGTCTAGTGTTGGAGTCACGAACCAGCCACGCGGTAACATGCCCCTAGAGTGGTACCAATCGTTTATCCTTTGACACATAACAATAATGAGAACAGCAATATTATGCAGCACACCGAAAACATGGATAAAGCTAATGTTTAGTGCATGATGAATGTCAAGAGTGCCAAAACCATTGCTAAAACTAATGTTCCCTGAATGATGGGTGTTATAAACATTGGTAAAACCAATGTGTCGTGCAGGCTGGATCTCAAAATCATTGGTAAAACCAATGCTTCGTGAATGATGGATGTCGAAACCATTGATAAAACAGGCTTCATTAGATTACCTTAATGAAAGTGGGATTCATGTGCAACTTGCAGTGCTACTCTGTAGTCGAAGCTCTGGCTTTCCAATGAGTCGTTTGGGTTTAAGGATGTTTAGGGTATTTGGGATTCCCCCTTTAAAGCCTAGACGTAGAGGAAACTCCTGGCAGTGCTGCTCTGTAGTCGAAAACCAGAGGCTTAAGGGCTTGGGGATATTTGGGACTTAATAAAGTGTGTGCCTAATCCTAAGGTTGTTGCAATTCCTCACACTCACAACTCGCACGTCTTTTTGATGCAGCGCTTCACGAGGGCTGCCATCGAGGACGCCTCCGGCCTGGCCGGGCAAAGCAAGCTCAATAAATGATGGAGCAAGACAACGCATTGGCACGAGTCAAGCAGGTCGGGCACTTCATTGATTTTCCACTCAGCGGTGACGGTGTGTGCCGGCAAATGACGAAGGAGCACTCAAAAGTTGATGCCATCCGTATATTGAAGGTGCTTATGCAATGCATGTTGGTGTTTACTGTACTGTATCGACACGAAGGCGAAAGCCCAGATGGAAAACCCACGGCCAAGGCATCAACAATGCTCCCGATGACAATACAATAAAGCCAAAAACCAAGACGGCAGGCCCAAGGCGAAGAGTGCTCCCAGGCGAGAACGGCTTGCACCGAGGGAGAAGGCCAGACTACGGAGCATAAACTGGAAAATTATCGAGCATACCATAAGGATGCTCCTGAAATCTTGCATGAGGAATCAGAAAAATCTTCCGCTCAGCAACAACGCCGTTATTTGAGTCGCACGACGATTTGCAACAGGTCTGCTCTTCGGCTGAAGGTCTCTGAGCTCTGATTTCCTCATACAATCACAGCTCTAAGGGCTTAGCCGGCTCAATGTTGAGCTGCTTCTTCACATACAAGCACAAGCCACGTGGCTTCAGCACCTGACCTTCCAAAGCCATGGACCAGCACAGACCCGCCGAAGACGAAGTAGAAGTGGCGGCATAAAGGTCCAGGTAGAGGGTCTCGTCGGGCAGCAGCATCAGCGGCAGTCCTGGCGACAGCAATCATGAGTGGACATGACATGACATGACGTCAAACAAGCAGCATGTCCCGTCACTCCACAAGACTCAAGACATGTTCGCACAGGCCATGCCAGCACTGTCGGCGAGAGCAATCATGACATGACATGACGACAAGCAAGCAGCATGTCCCATGACTCCACAAGACTCAAGACATGTTTGTAGAGGCCACGCCAACACTGTCGGTACCCAAATCCGCTCGCAGGGAGGACACAGAATCTCACCCGGAGAAGTTTCACAATAGAAGACCGGGCAGCCCAAGACAAGCAAATTCAAACTCTGTGACAGGCACCTGGCATTTGGCATTTGACAAAATGAGAGAAAGAATGTCAGCAACATCCGTGACAAATGTATGAAGCAGGCGACAAAACAACCGCAGAATTGCCCGTCCTTCCACCTCAATCTTCTTCGCCCCTGCCACGACGGGCTTGTAGCCATGAGCCTGCTTGGCGTTGTTGGCGACGATGGCGTCCTCCAAGGTGCAGAGCTTCTGGTGGCCCAAGTCGAAGACCATCCCCTTCATGGCCAGATTGTACGGGATCGTATTTGGCAATGGCTCTGCACTTCTTTGAAATGCGCCACCACCAACCCACTTGGCCAAAACCGTTTCTCGCGGGATCCTTTTGTTGCTGCTCTCGTGAGAGGTTGCCAGCAGCTTCCCTTCCGACAGCACGAAATCCACCTTCGGAGAGGCAATGCTCGCAATCGCCGTACCAGGCAACGAAGGCGATGTCGAAGGTGCAGGCCCTGTCGAAGGGTTTGTCGCAGCCGGCTCGGCCTTGGCCTTCGGGGTCGGCTTTGGCTTGGGAACGGCGGGTGCCCCAGGAAGCACAGTCTGCACCGGAACGGGCTGCACGGGTGGAGGCGGAGGCGAAGGCTTTGCCTCTGTGGGCTCCACTGCCTGCTCTCATATCAGAAGGTGTCTGAACATGAAAGGGCAAGACTTGTATTCATAATACCAGAAACAATATAGTTAGATAGCTGATTGATTGTTGAAGGTTACCAGGTTACCAGGCGGCTCGGGTCGCAATCTAAACCCTGTCTAAACTTAAACATCGACAGATTTTGGAGGCAGTGTGCCTGAACACCCATGTCGGCATCATTCTCTGTGTTCGCCGCCCTCACAAAGAACTTGTCGAGCATGCCCATGAACTTGGCGTCGTCCTCGGTGGATGTGCGGGCGATCTTGGTGCTCATGTCGAACTCGACACCGTAGTTTATCGTGATCTCCGCCCTCGAGGCGATGCCCACACCGTTGGGGGTGCAGGCTTCCAAGACCAAGGCGAAAGTTGCAGGGGACATCGTCAGCTTGGCATTGGGGCGTCTCGTGCCACGGAAATCGTTGGTGAACCTGGCGGCCCCTACCAAGACGCAGAAGAGCCTGCATGGCTCGCCACGAACAAGCATGTTTTCGACGACCACGACCTCAGAAAGTCGACTAGCTGCAGCTTCTCTGATAGAAGGAAGGCCCATTAAACAAAAAAATACATCACCGTTTCAGCTAATCCAATCCACACACAGCCAAGTTTCGGAGTCCACAAAATAATCGTTCGCCTGGAGGCATTGCAAGAGCTTGCTCTCGTCCGTAAAGTAGATGCAGGAGCAAGGGCAAATGATGTCTCCTTCGCGAATCGACCGGTTGGTAACCAGCCCGCGGCCTCGACCCTGGAACTCCTGGACGCAAAGTCCGTGTGCATCGAGTTCGGCCTGCATGAGGTTGATGGACACCTGAACAGGTATAGAAAGCTAATCCTGGACAATTATGCGTCACCGCACTATTTCGTCTTGGCTCGAGATTCTTTGCCAGGCCTCTCGCAAGTTCGAGGGATAGGAATCCAAGTGGAAGAAGGTCCCAAAGGAATCAGGCGACTTCTCCAGGAACTCCACCATCTGTTCATCGGGCAGTTTCGGTCCACGGATGTAGTGCGACTGCATGTCCGTCTTCCCGAACTTTCTCTTGACGCCGACGCTTTGGGCTTCAGTGAGCTCCTTGTACCGAAGTCCAGCCAGGTAGCCGAAGGCGATCTCCCTGCCATGGGCAACCGAATGCGAAGACACCTCAGACTTTAATTTTGCTTACAGGACATCTCGAGCTCAGAAGAAAGAAACTATCATCAAGAAACTGAATGCAGGTTCGAAGCCTTTTTCAGCAAGGCGAAGACGGACATGCCTTCCTGGCGGCCCGCCAGCCAAAAGGAAGGGTGGGCAGTCGACGTCATAGCGACTGCCGTTGAGGACCCTGTCGTCATCATGACCTCGACCAAGAGCTTGCGGTAGAATTGCACTGGCCTGGTGAACGGCCACAGGTCCACGATGTACCGCTTGTCCCCCTCCTGTCCGCCCCCCTCCTTGTTTTCCACCTCCACCTTTGTCAACAAGTTGACGTCCTCCTCCTCCATCCCAGCAGCAGCCATGATGTCGAAGGCGGGGCATTCCCGGTGCTCCATGTCCAGCTCCTTGTCATTCATTCGTCTTATGCACTAGAAAGAAAGCTCGACTCTGCAGATCACCTTGTGTCTGATGCTGCGCCGAGTGTCTTGATCAGTCGGCACCTTCTGATTGGGGTCATTGGTGTCCATCTTGAGCATGGAAGCCTTCTCTTGATCGGTGCGAAGACCACCTTACCGGGGGACATAATCTTCCACTCACAAGCTGCCTGCACACAACGGCGGCTATCTGCTCTGCGGACAAGTAACATCCACGATCCAAGCATCGAAGGCGAGTCTGCTCCAAGCCTCGTGCTCTGCTTTTCAGCAAGGCCAGCGATGCCGGCACGTTGAATTGCCCCGCACCCATGTGGGAGACCAAAACATAGGCTGGCTTGGCCTTCAGGAGCTGCAATTCCCCGGCATTCAGTTGGACCACGTAAATAACAGCCTTCGGCCACATCTTCTGCATCTTGGCTTGCCTGACGATCATGTTCAGAATATGACTCTTGATGATTGTCTTTCAACACTGTCGTTCGTTCATTTACTGGTGTTTTCAACTTTCCTATACATTCATTTCTGGCCAAGATACACAGCTCCAAGCAAGTCCCAACGTGATCCAACCATCACACCGATGCTGTAGTTGGAGAGGCTCAGCCGCTGTACTATGGTTTGAACGGTTTCCAAGAAGCCTGCCGTTATGAGGACTCGGGAGGTGGGGGCATCCAAAACGAAGGCGACGCGCTGAGACTGTAGCACACGAGGGGTCATGTAGTCTTCCAAAGTACGCTCGTCGAAGGCGAGGAAGATCTTGTCCATTTCCGCATGGGCATGCTCCTTGCTTAGTGGTTTCAGCACTCTTTGCACATCTATTCCACTTTCAGGACTGTTACTTCCGAGCTCGGACTCCACAACAACTGATTCTCGAAACGGAGAAAATGCCGCTGAAGCTTCTTTGCTCTGCTTCTCCAAGGGATCCTCCGCCTCTTCGGTCACGAAGCCCATGAGGTCATCCTCACCAGTGTTGGCGCCCGAGGAGGTTGCGGCAGCGGCAGTGGCACCTGAGTCGAGACGGAGGTGGACATATTACATTTACGAAGAAGCTTGCAGATCATGCCAAGGCCAGGGTCAGTCTTAAACAGCACCCGGCCGTATCGACAAAATGGTGTTACTCAAGACTCCCAACGGCCCAATCCAAATCAAAACAACTCTGAAACAGTAAACAGCCAATCTGCGAGAGGAGCCTCCCGAACCTGTGCTCGCCGCATCTGTGGCACCTCCGGGCCCTGCACTGCCGGCGATGTGCTTGGACATCTCTAGGAAGATGTCCCTGCACATCTGCCTTACTTCTCCAACAAGCCAAGAAATACAATGTTAAACTTTCAGATTACTAAACTACAAGAACCCAAAAAGATTAAAAGGTTGGGTATTATCGGAGAACCAAGCTGCACTCCCGGTTGTGCATCGGAATGTCCCTGGAGGGGCACTCCTTGTTGTACACAGGCGGCTACACTTTGCAATCCACCTTTCGTGCACAACGTTTGGATCGCCCTTTCGAAAGCCGGACTCTGTGTTGCCACCGATCCGAACTTCCTGATCTGCGCCTGCTGCCACAACCTATACTGAACTTAGACCCCTAGCAAAAAAAAATAGCCGTTTCTTAGTTCTTAGGGATTAATATAGTAACCAAAGATTAAAAAATTCTAAGTACCCCGGAGCAACTCCACGACTCTCAATGGCTGGCACACCAGAGTCTCGAAGGCGACCTTGCTGAAGATGGCGCCCTCCTTCTGCTGCTCGAGCCACAAGTCCAAGGCGATCCTAAGTATTTCTACAAATGACCTTCACAAGCCTCCGTAGTTGTTAGCATGGATACAAGAGTCAAGACAAGCTTTTGTGCCACCAGGGCACAAGGCGAACGAAGGCGACATGCGGTTGCGTGCCTTCAATCCCTCTCCCATCAAGTAGGAATTGTCGAACACGTGGGTTGGCAAGATAGCCTTCCGGTATCGCAATGCCTCCTGGACCTGCTCAGGAAGATACCGCTCCAATCTCACCCACCGTTGAATGGTGGTTTTCCTGGGCTGTGAAGCAGAGAAGGCAGGAGAAGAATCATAATATAAGAATGCCTAGTTAATCATACAACGTTAGAATACACAGGATGCTTATCCAGGAACCAATGTCTTCCCAGAGCCCAACACGCTTTGCAACCGCTTCGACACCTGAGCATAGTCATTGTTGTTGACCTTTGCCTTCATGAGGCGGACCACCCGCACCATGTCGTACAGCGAGGTGGCCTGGTATTTGTTGTTGTCCACGTCATGGGCGCCGGTTTGAAAGGCGACCCGCACCTCGATCTGCTCGGTGTCGTAACGGACGAACTCGAGGAAGACACCTTCCGTGAAGACCTTCACAAGGCGAGTGTCGAAGACGAAGGCGACCTCAAGTTAGGCAATGGTTTGGGTTCGGTTCAATAATGATTCAACGCAATGAATGATGCACACACACACACATACACACATCAGACATGTATAGCAACAGCTGGGTAGGATAACTAAGCATATTGAGAACACTCTGAAAATTTGCCTTATCATGTTCCCACCTCGTCGTCCTCGCAGGTCTTCGCCTGAGCCACCTCCCACTCGGCCTGCAGCGTCTGCAAGGCGCACACTGTGGACAGGCCGTCGTCCAGCAGCATGTGGCCTGAGGAATCCAGCATCGGTCGGTCTTCGTGGGAGTGGTAGAGGGCTCTGGGTCCACGGAGCAGGCCTGTGTTGTAGTTGCCTGGTGCCCGGAAAAGCTCCACCAGCTCCTGGATGCGATCCTCATCCTTGTCCCTCCATCCGGACACTGCAGGATCCACGCTGATCTCGGACCTTGGAAAAAATGCTTAACCCCGTTTCCGGATTCTGGACATGTTTGAAAAGTTGCAGAATCCTAACAACTAGGAAATAAAGTTTATCTGTATCTTCAATTTCGGCCCAGAAACAGTGGCATCCTCTTTGCTTCGACGACTTGAGGAGCTTGCACCTGTTCGACTTTGGAACCTTTCGGAGGCATCGCGAAGGGCGAAGGCGAGGAGCACGAAGACCAAAACGATGGCGAAGGGCGGCGAAGGCAAGGAGCACGAAGACCAAAACGATGGCGAAGGGCGGCGAAGGCGAGGAGTAGATTCTACTAATCAAAGAAGATTTTTCATGCCGAGAATCAGAAGCTGTGCATGACAGGATGTGCAGGACTGAGAATCTGAGAGGATGTGCAGGACTGAGAATCTGAGTCAGAAGCTGTGCATGACAGGATGTGCAGGACTGAGAAGTCCTTGACTTACCCCACAGCTTCGGCATGCGGTCTTGGCTTGCTCTCATCACCAGCTTGCAACACACAATCACAAGTGCATCTCCCACAGAATTTACGCATGAAATGCAGACATTCACAGTACTTGCTGCGATGACACACACGTCTGAGATTCTGAATTGTAACCTAGCAGCACTACCAAGACGAAGGCCAACAAAAAATCTGGGCAAAGGCCACGTGTGCAAGCAATGAAACGGTCCGGTGCCTCGGCAGCGGCTGGAGTCCACGGCAAGAAGGCCCTGGCATCGAATCGGATCATGTCAGCAGACCGGAAATGCACACCGCACAGCAAATGCAAGAGAGAGGTCTGACTGAGCAAAGCATGACCGACACTTGTGCGGCATTTGATCATAATTCTCACGCAGCGGGACACTCGGCCTTGCAGTTTGTAATTCCATCCTTTGGCAAAAATCTCTGGGACATGGCTGCTGTTATCTACCTCTTCCATAGGTCCCGCGCCTGGACAGCTGCTCGAGTCCACCGCAGCACGACCTTGGCGCTGTCTCTGTCTGACTCAGTCAGCATCAGCAACAATCAAGGCCGTGGAATCCTGGAAATGACCCACAAAAGCAGCAGCACGGCTCATTTTTTCCTAGCACACGGCAAGCTTGTGGCTCAGGTACGCTGTCGGCGCCTTGGAAGTGGTGAGCCTTGTTAACGAAGGAGGCGACGGACTCGGCCCTTCTCCTTGCCTTTGCCCTTCTCCACGGAGCCACCCTTATCCTTACCTTTGCCTTTGTCCAAGTCCAAGGCGACGTCATCCTTGCCCTTGCCCTTGTTCCAGCGGCCTTTGCCCCAGCGGCCTTTGCCCCAGCGGCCCTTGTTCACGAAGGCGACGTGATCCTTCATCTTGCCCTGGCCCTTGCCCTTGCGGTCCTTGCCCTTGCGGCCGGAAAACAACGGCTCCTCGGCCTTCCGCTTCTTATCGCCCTTGCCCTTATTGTTCTCGAAGGCGAAGTCCACCGACCGTTTGACCGGTCACACGGAACCAGTGCGCGCGGCAGGTGGGCCTAACAGGCCCACGAAATGTGAGGAACGGGTTCGAAGGAGCACCGACAGCGATATTGCCGCATGACCTGTTGGAGCTCAAGAACAAGTAAATAAAACGGTGTTGATTGCGAGATGCCGAAATGCAACGAGCGCCGGCTGAGCGGCCGAAGGTGGACCGTATCCAGCATTGGGCGCCAGGTCCGTAACATGCCCTGGAGGGCTTCACAGAGCTCCAGAACGGGGGTCCGGTGTGTGGCTGTATATTGGCCAACAGTGATGTGCATCAAGTGCGGCTGCAAGAAGGGAAGGAATGGTATTTGCACGCACAAGCACACATAGATGCAACCGTCCCCTGGCATCCAATCAACACTGAGATCCACGCTGGTCACGGCACGCGGCTGGCTGCAAGTTGCAAGTTGAACAGATCGATAATGCTGCTCAGGCGCATCTGCAACGGGCAAGGACATATACCCCTCATCTCGGAGGGCAGCTTCAGCTCGCGGCCGTGGACGCGGCAAGGTGGCAGGTTGAGGAGCACTCATGGCAGGCTCTACTCGAAAAATTTTTCCTCGGCAAACTCAGCCTTGAGCACACCGCCGGAAGGCATGATTCAAAATCGCACAGGAAATTAATGCAAGTGGCATCTCAGCACTGCATGCATAGAATCAAGAGAGCAACTGAAAGACCGCATCGTCTTTACATTATCTTTTGTGAGTCAGCACAACTCTCCAGAATGTCACGCCTTCTGCTGAAATCGCAACATCAACATGGCTGCCGGTCTCTTCCTCCCGGCTCAGGCTGAAGAGGATTCTCCGTCTGTTCGCCATTCTACTTCTGATTCTATTTCATCATATCCATGAATACAATGACAGAGTAGCAATGCTCTAGATTGGTGTGGCTGAGAAACGAAGTCCAAGTCAGCTCCAACACGAAGTCAAAATTCCCTACAGAGGGAAAACGAGGTTGCAGCCAAACAGAACAATGCAGCTTCGCTGCCTTTCCGTGCCCGACTCTTCGACATTTCAAAGACTAATCTGCGATTCCATGTGGATTGGCTTCAGCCCGGACGCCGTCCACGGAAAACAGTGCTTGACGTTGCCTCTTCCAAGCTTGGCCCTCCTCGCTGCCCATCCACGTGGCAAGGCGCCGCCTGGCATCCGACCTGACCTCATTCCCGGTCTTGCGACCTGGAGTAATGAAGATCGGCAGAGTCTGTATCCGACCACCTTGCTAGCGGCAATGCATACCACCCAGTAAGAAAGAGTTTCTTTTTTTCCATCATTAAGCAATAGCACTAAGATTATCATAAATGTTCTAATTCATGACTGAGAGACCAACTCGCAAAGTTCTAGCCTTTGCAGCATCCACTGCATCCAGGGTCCGCGGTGCATGCAGCTCCTTGTGGGCAAGACGATCTTGCTGAAAGCGCTTGGCGGTCCACTTGCCCAGTAGCTCTTGGCCAAAGGAGGTCGGCAGATGGCGGCGCATTGATGTAGCCTTGCGAGGAACACAAATACATGCGGAATTAAATTGTAAGATAGCATAACCCTGTAGGTACGACTGCGGCAAAAATCCTTGCTCAAACATAATTAGCCAAGGAAGCTTTTCGGTTGCTCTGTTTCCGGGTAGCTGCAAGCTTCCGAATGCCAGTCTCTGCCCGACCCTTCTTGACTCTCGCTGCCTTGCCTTTGCGGGTGAGGTGCGGTCGTTTCCCGGAATCCAAAAGCGCTCTGGCAACGTCTTTCACAAAGGCCTCGTCACGGTCACCGCCCAAGCCCTCAAAGCCCATCTCGTAAAGACGAAGACGAGAGGCCACACGAGAAGGCGTCATGTTGCTGCCCTTGTCGAAGAGCCTGCCCAATAAAGACCCCACCCGTTCACAAGTTGAAGATGCTGCTTGCATCGTCCGACAGCATGCCAGAAGGAAGGCGGCGTGGAACGCATGGGTGTTTGCAGAATTCGGACCTTGGCTGACTGTTGAACCCTTCCTAAAACTTACACTTATAGCTTCCTGATTACTGTTCATATAGTAGAAACCCAAGCAGCTAAAGTCCGACGACCAGAAGAATGCCAAGGGACGATTGCGAAGAGCTCGTGCAAAGTCGGGCACGGCGGCAATCGAGGCCGTGACTGCCTGAGGATCCACCTGCTGCTCCACACGGGTGACACGCACCAGCCGATGAAGGCATGGCCGAAAAGTCAGCATCGCATACTCACCCACATCCAGAGACCGGCCCCGGGGCAGTGCGGCATGCTTTCGCTGGGGAACAAACCCCTCTCCAGACCTGCACTTCCACAGACCCGAAGCCGAGACTTCGAAAGGCGAAGGCGATGGGCAGGAGAACAAGAACCGCATAATGCGATCGGTCAGGCTGATTTGAATCACCTCTGGCTCATCCCGCATGATACGCTGGGCCACCAAGAGTCTCACACCGAGCTGGCCATGTTGCACACGAACCACGGTGTAGCCGGATGCAGAGAACCAGTTTGTGCGGAAACGTTCTATACCGGCAGCAGACCGAACCCTGTTCGTCCTTGGAACGAGAAAGCTTCATTGACATGAAGCTTTAAACTTCATTCATTTTATATTCAGAATCTTCATGATATCTTCAATAACCGATCCTCCAATCTCTCGAAGGTAATCGCACAAAAGAACCTTTTAATGTCAGGGTTTCGGTTATGTTACTGTTCTTCTTCTTAAACAAGGATATGGAATGCAGCAAATGCAGCAAAGGCACAGCCTCTCATATTGCAACCTCAGTTCATGATCTCCAGCAGGCGATGCCGAAGGCCAAGGCTGAACTCGGCATCCAATGTCTCTAGAATGAGGCTTTGCTGCATGTTGCACGAACTCCCTGCATGTGCGGGCCACCCGCAAGAAGGCCTCTTTCTGCTCCGGTGTTGGTGCCTGCTGAGTGAGAAGTCGGAAATCCCAGCATGAGGCCATATCTTTCAGCAGTTGTTCCACCGCGGGCGCCACACCTCTGCCGGACCAGTACTCAGTGAAATAAAACATCAACTTGTCGATGAGGATGCCAACCTCCTGCAGTGCCTTGTCGGTCGCCGCATGAACCAACGGTGCTTGCCGAGGTGCGATGCATGCATAGAAATGATGCCGGTACATCCTCGGCTGGCTTTGACACACTCTCCTTCCGGTCAAAGGAGGAGACTACCTTGTAGGTAGCTATGATACTATGGCCAAAGCACTGTCCATCCTCACAGCAAAGCCAAGCATCGGCTCGCCCTGCAGACTTGGAGGCAGCTTTGGTTGGATCATGGTTTCGTACCGTGGAAGCACATCAACCAGGTCCGGAGATCGAACATCTTGGCGGCACTGTTCAATCGTCAAAGGCGACCGTGCAACATACTCAGGTACTCTGACTCTCCTTAGTTCATTTCCTAATCTTGATTGAGGTCGACTCCAGACCGCATCGAGAACCTATGGCAAAAGGAATGGCCAACTCGAGTGCCCAGGCTTCCGTTCGCCGATCGACACTCTCACATTGCGAGGGCGTCTGAGCATCCTTCTCGTGTAGCATTGACACCTGCCAAAGCTACAGTTACTATATGCCGGAGTGGCACTGCACTAAAATTCATGTGTGCACTTCTTCTTCTGTCTAGCCACCGAGGAGTGTAGCAAACTTGGCCGGGAGTGAGGTCGACCAGGACCTCCAGGCATGGTGAGAGCATGCTTCACAGATCCTACGTGTTCATGTTCCCCTGTTTGCCTGGAAGTCAGCCCATGAAGCTTACACTGACCTGCACAAATCAAGGTTTCTACCTAGTGCCAGTGTGTCTTTCAAGGGAAGCTAGGGCCCGCCATGGCCAAGCCTGGAGTTGAGTTCCACGATATGCACGCTCCACGATCAGGTCGACCATGGCATGTAAGAAGTGACTGAATCGTCGGCCTTCTTGGGAAGATCTGAATGCCAAGACCATGGCTTTGAGCTCAGCTTTTGGACTGTAGTGCTGAAGCAATGTGACGACGAAGACGAGTCGCCGGAGCTTCCGCAGCTCTTCCTTGCCTCTGTCATGACTTAGAACCCCACATCCGATTTCACATAATCTCAAACCGAGTGGAGAAAATAATGACAAGGACATTTGTCAAGGCACAACAGTGGAACTTCCTCAACATGTCCTCAAATGCCCATTGTGGCACCCACGGTTCGTCGCAGCCTCGTTGAACAATTTGGGCAAATGGGCGCAGAACTTTACCGAAAACACCATCCACAGCGAGGGCGAAGGCGACGAAATCTACCGAAGACAACCTGCGGCCGATGGTGGCCAGACTCGTCTGTGTGTTGGATCCCTTGCCACGCTGTCGGCGGTGTATTTTCATGTGCAAGCCAGCAACGTAACCCTGCAAGTTGTTCAACAGGTTTGCTGGTACATTCAAGGTTGCAATCAGCACACGTGTCCCGCCCATGTCCTCTGGTTTCTTGATGCCGATGTCCAGCTCGGCCGCCGTACTCCTGTAGACGACTTGGCCAGGGCCAACACCAAAGGAAGCGTTCATGGCCTTTGCGCAGGCCAACAGTTCTGCGATAAACTGGTGGTCAGCCACGCACTTCTCGTACGCCGTATTGGCTCGGTGAAAACCATCCCATAGCACCATGGGGTTCGAAGGCGAATTGTTGCCGAAGGTGTAGACGAGGTCCCAGAGCTTCTCGGAGGCCCTCGTGCTGGAGTGCAGCGCCCGAGGGCCTCCTCCCACGTTGGCTCCGTCGCCACCCACCATGCACAGCGGTAGGCTGCGAAGGCGGGCTTCGTTGAAGCCACACGAGTGCTGGACCAATCCAGCCAAAACCACTTTGGCGACGGAAACACCATCCTTGTCGGATCCCACCTGGCACAAAAGCGATGGAAGACATGCGGGGTAGTGTGATGATCCCTTCCCCACAAACACAAGACGTTATCAGGAGGAAACTTCAAACAAAGACCTCAAAACAAGGCTTCGGCCACACTGGGCGTCGCGAGCAAGCGGTTCACCAGCCGGCCCGTGGCAGCATCAATGCTGGTGACACAGATCACTTGCAGTGACTCGTGTCTGGCGAATGTGGCACTGCCCAGAGTGATGCCGTCGAAGACGAGACTGATTGGTGACCGAACACCAAGGCCAGGGAGAGGTCGATCAAGTGCCTCACCTCGGCTCTTGTTTCAGTAGCCCATGAAGTAAACAGTATGTCTGGATCAGTCACTGAAACAGGTATCTCCGCCGAGCATCTGTCCAGGCATTCAACGTATCTGCCCGCGAGATGTTCGACGAACTGTAAGAATTCAGGGGAGCCATACTTGTCTCCGCAATCCACCTTGTTTAAACTGAGCCTACACAAAGAGTGTGTGTACGAGGCGTCAGGGCGGCCATGCGAACTTGTATAGAGGCATTCTCTGACCAGAGTAACCAGAGTCTCCAGAGGTGGGCCGGCGACGAAACTGGACTGTGCCTGACGCACCTGAAGTTCATATAATATATATATATATATGTGTTTTTTATAGTTACTTAAATGACCCTCCTGCCAGGAACTCATGCTCAGGGAAATCTTTACCATCAAAAACAACATCTTGCTAAGATTCCAACAAGGCGACCTTTTTACCAGTCGAGGCCCGCCGACCAGCGGGCACTGGGTTTCTTGGAACCCAGGAACATTGCCTCAGGCGATTCACAGTGTGTTGCACTGTGCCAGGTGGGATCCGCAGTAGTCGGCTGGCCAAAAGGTTTGTCCGAGAGATCGAGCTGCTGGTGTTTTCCTCTTGCTTCTTGTCGACAAGGCTCGGCAGCTCCGCCAGGGCACGCTTCGTGACATCTTTGGAAAGTCTTCTGCTTGCCAATGCCACATTGGCCACCAGCACCTGTCCCTGTGCTGTCAGTGGAACGGAACCCCGTCGCAGAAACGATCCAACATTCCTTCCTGGAGCCCAGTCCTCACTCTCATCCACTGTGCCTGCCTCATCCAGAGCGAAGCCAGCAGCTGTGGCTTCGACAAGCTCATTGGAAAAAGTGAAGCCCAGCTGCTCTGGCTCAGTTGTCTCTGGTTCAAGCCGAATATCTGGCAATGGCTTCTCGCTCAAGTCGAAGCCCAAGGCGAAGGCAGGCTTTTCATCCTCCAGATCAAAACCAGCTTTTGATTGCCATGGCCGGAGCCCGACTTCTTCATTAACCATAGAACAGACGGTGACAGGAGCATCAACAGTGCCAGACACAGAGGACTACAATACATGTGTCTACCGTAAAAATGAATACATCCATTGCTCTGTCCTCTGCTGCTCAGCATTGAACGAACTGAAGACTGGGGGTGGTCGAGTTGAGTGTTGCATGTCTAGTTCTAGTCATCTTCCAAATGGACACCCGAGGTCCAAAATGGCGAGAGGTCAGGTGAGGACACACGATAGGCCAAGCACAGGTGTTCCTTTCTGGCAGCAGAAAACTGGGCCCGCTGCAGCCGATGCGAGGGCTGGCCAGAAGGTCGGCCTCCTGCATTCCCGGACACAGGAGCAGGTACGCCAATACAGGCCGGCAGCCAACAGCATCAGAAACTAGATCAAGAACAGAGCAGTGCATGCATTGCGAGGCAAATAGTGCCTACCCATTCATCCAAGGCCAAAGCAATCAACTTTGAAAACACTCGTCGCCGGAAGCCGAGGTCGGAAGTCTGCAGAATGGCAACGCGACCCTACGCAGCTNNCACAGTGATCTAGTCCAAGACGAAGTCAGATTGACGTCCTGGTTCTTCAACAAAAAAGGAAAGATCCGAAGACCGCATGATAGTCATGATGTAACACTCTGGCCCTGTGGTTCATCTAGGACAGTGACCCCACGCACATCGGCCATCACCTACCTCAACTCATCGGATCGGAGTGCATGCGAATCCTAATGCCTGCTTTGGTTTGCGACAAGAGCTGCAAAACTGGAAGTTGCACTTCTGCAGTGACACACACCTTTCACTGCTGGGACCCTGAACTGACAAAGGCTAGATTCAGATCTGTTTCTGAAGTGATGCAGCACAGAATGTCAGCGAAACCCAACCAGCCTGCCATCTGCAAGGCCAGGAAGGTGGCGAAGGCCTTAAGAGGTGGCTCAGTCTGATCCAAGCATGAATAGAACCCAATGATCAAACTGCTGGAAGGCCAGGGAGGGTGGTGAATCCCTTGTGAGGTGGTTCAGTCTGATGCACCGATGAGTGGGGGCTCAACCAGACAGCCCAGAAAAGACTGATCCAAGACTCGAAGGCCAGGGGGGGTGGTGAATCCCTTGTGAGGTGGTTCAGTCTGATCCCAGACAGCCCAGAGGAGACTGACCCAAGACTCGAAGGCCAGGTGGGGTGGTGAATCCGTTGTGAGGTGGTTCAGTCTGATCCACCGATCAGTGGGGTGACTCAAATGGTCACCCCAGAGGGAGGTGGTTCAGTCTGATCCAAGACTCGAAGGCCAGGTGGGGTGGTGAATCCGTTGTGAGGTGGTTCAGTCTGATCCACCGATCAGTGGGGTGACTCAAATGGTCACCCCGCAGATACACGGTTCAGGCTGAACCGGGTATGAGTGCAGTGAGCAAAGCCCTCACCCCGCAGTTGGGAGGTTCAGCCTGAACTTTACAACTAGTTTAGCCATGGTTTGATCTGTCAGTTGTGTGGCTCAGAAGGCCACCCCACAGATGGACGGTTCAGCCTGAACCATATATCTGTCGGGTGGCAGATTGTGTCACTGTGCTCATCAGCAAAACCCGAGCTGCAGGCCAACCACGAAGTCGATGCTCCAGCCTCAGGCAGCAGAAACGTTTCGTCTTGTCAAAACTCGGAATCTGCAAAGCTGTGCTGGCAATGCCACTCACGCCGACTCCCTTTTATCCAGCTGAGAGTGCTCTGGAGATGACTCTTTCAGAAGAAACGGCCCGGAGGCTGCCTCATGGAAACGCAGACTTCAGAACACGTCCGGAGCAAGCAAGGACCAAAACCAAGACGATCCACTTCATTTTATCCTGCTGTGAATGATCTGTAGATGACTCTTTGAACAGAACGGCCCAGAGGCTGCCTCCTGTGATGGAAGCCTAGACTTCATCCAAAGATTCTCGAACACGCTCCACCTTTTCAAAACAAGACGATATGCCAGGCCGGCTTGAGTCGTGCCTTGTGACTAAGTAGTAGTTCTCTTGCAAGTCAGGCTTGTTAAGTCCGGCGGTAGAGGAGTTAAGCTCGATGGCACGTCCCAGAGGAAATTGCGGGTTGTGGAAAGATACGCAAGTTCTAAACCTGTCTAACTCACTGCCGGCCCTGGCCCGTCTTGGAGTGAGTTGTCGCACTCACTGCTCGGAGGGCTTATTCGAAGCCAAAGTCGGGGTAGGCGAAGTCGAAGACGATCCATCCGCCAGTGGCCCGCCCGAAAACGATGCATTCGCCGGCGGCTGGTCCATAATGACCTTGCCGTGGATGAGCTTCCTCTTCTTCGCGGTCGTGATCATGCCCTGCACTTCGCTCTTCTCCTGCATGAGCTCCTGCTTCGAAGATTCCAAAGCCTCCAGACGGTTGTCGATCAACTGCAACGTCTGCTCCATGTCGTCAATGTTCAAATCCTGGATGACGTCGTCCCGCGACTTCCGGTCGCCCAAGACGAAGACCACCTGATACATGTACACGACTTAGCTTTCACTATAACTATACTATACCTATAGGACTGCAGCACACGCACACAGGCACAGCCGGACTCAGAGAAAGCCAGACCTGCAAATAAGCAACAAGTGCGAGGCCTTCACCTTCAAAACTTTCTCGTCGAAGACCAAGGCGTCGCTCGGGTCGGCATACCAGAATTCCTGTCTGCTAGGATGATCGAGGGACACGACGTATTTGAATTACTTCCTGGTTAACATCTTGCCGAGTTGCCAGCATGGGGCTACTCTTCATGTCCATGTAGCGAAGTCTCGAAGGCAAAGCCGAAGCCGAGTACTCCACGACCTCGAACCTTAGTTTCGAAAGCCATGCCAGTGTGTAAGGGCGGCCCAGAGCACCAAGTATGCTGTCATGTAACTCGCTGCAACGACCCTGGCTCCTCGCGAAGGCCATGAGCCCCATCTTCACGGGGTCGCAGAAGAAGATCTGTGCCCCGGGGCTCTTTCCCAAGGCGAAGGCGGAGCCGAAGGCGTTCTTCAAGGCCTGAAGCAATGAAGCTACAATTTACAAGCATCACCGTTCCCCGCCACACGCCAAACTGAACTGTCTGGTTGTGCTGTCAAGTGTCCGTCTGGCACAGCCCCGCATGGTCACTGCTCATGCGGTAGAACTTCCAGAGCTTCGACTCACCGCCGGAGACCGCGGCCACGTCCACGGCGACATTGACGGGCACGTACTCCAGCTTGAAGTGCTGCACATGTGGAGAAAGCTTTTCGATTCAATGCATCTTGGATCTAGCTTAAGCTTTGGAAGATTGTAACTGGCCTGGGGCGTCAGCTGATCTTCGAGCAGCCCTTTGCCCACACGAAAGCCACCGTCCGGGTCCGTGACCAAGGCATGCTCCTCAATCGCCCACTGAGGATCCTTCACACCCAAGGCCAAGACCGTGAACTGACGGATGTTCAGGAGCTCCCTGCAGTGCATTGCAGCACATGAAGCAGTGTAATAATCCCTAATTACACCGTGACGTGTCCTTGCAACGATCCACATTAACTGCCAAATGAGCCACGTCATGCAGCGAACATTCGACTTTCGGAAGCTCACACCACGCGGGTCGCCATCGCTGATGCGGTAGCCGAGCCTTGGCTTGGAGCGAGCAGCTATATGTCCCATGGAATCGACCTTCTGCAAATCAAGCAGAGGCACTGTCTGGCCTCGGTCTTCACCGTGTTGGCAATGGCCTCCTCGATCGAAGGAACGAACCTTAGCTGACTTCTGAACCCCTTAAAAGTTGAAGTTGTGCCCTCCGCAAGGCAGAGCCAGTAACCACTTAGAATGCCCAGAAGCTGGAAGGATCTGGGCACGACCGGGCACGCAGTTCCGCTGGTCGCCGTAAAGCACTCCATGGTTGAAGCCACGACAAAGTGAAGACGAAGGACAGCGATGGCGAATGCACCAAGGCGAATCTCGAGGCTGAATGAATGCAGCAGTGAGGAAAAGATCAAAGCTCAAGGACTCAATTCCGATGGTAAGCTGCAACATGATGCAGACAATGCAAGTGGCATCTCAGCACCTAAGACTCATGGTTCGCCTCTTTACCCCATGAAAACCCCATCACGTGCGAAATCCGTCGTCTTCGGCTCAAAGGCGAAGACGACGACCAAGACGACCCCATCGTGGAATCACAGCTACTTGCCCATCCCTTGCAATGTCTTGCGCAAGGGCTCACTGAAGGAGCAACTCAATGACCGCATCGTCTTCACATCATCTTCGCCGGGCGCCTTCCGAATCTTGTAGATGGAGACGAGGAACTCGGACGCGACTGCCTGAAATGCAACAAGATGACCACATGATATCTAGAGGGTTTCGGGTTTAGGCTCTGAAGTTCAGGGGTTGAGTGGTTTAGGATGTACGGTTTAAGGGTTTAGGGCCAGACTTCGTTCCGATTACATGGCCTCTGCGGCGGACTGCAGGCAGTCCAATCCGTCCTGAGAAAACAGGAAAGCCTTCTTCCCCATCTCTTCGGCCAAGCCCTGCACCACCGAGCGGAACGTCTTCCTCGGCACCGAGAGGTAATTGTTGACTGCCTCGGTCCAAACTTGAATCAAGCCGTGGCCCTGGAGGAATGGCTTCAAAATCTGATCTACACGACAAATGAAGTGCGGCCAGTTTCCTGGAGTTTGGCAATGTCCGACTCCACCAAACGTCGATACTTCTTCGAAGACGAAGACGAAGACGAAGCCGAAGGCGACGGTGAGCAAGGCTCCGTCTTCACCTTCTTCTCCAACTTGAGCATGCCGGCCTTGTCCACGACATCCTTCTTCACCTCCTTCTGTCTGCAGCACTTATCAGGACTGCCTGGAAGGAACTGTGTGGATGACTTGCTTGCGACCACGGCACTGGCATCTGGAAAGTTTGCTTGCCAGTCTTTCGTGTAAGTGTTGCCTCCACGCAACCACAGTCACAGTCAGAATCAAGCACTGTGATGACATGATTATTTCAACCAAGGCACTCGCACCATGTCGACAGCTGGACTCTAAGACTGGAGACGCAAGGGCCAACACTGGATCCACAAAAAGAAGCTGCAGCAGGCAACAAGTTGTAGCTCATGTCATGATGTTTCCAACTGGTGCGCACTGACGGTCCCATGAGGCTGCGGCCGCCGCTGTACTCTGGGTGTCGACCACGCCCGCCTGCAAGGACTTCGGATGCAGTAGAAGAATGATTGCTTGAATTCAATTCTGCACGTGGCATGATTCAACGACCTAACCTTCGATCTTGATTGGAACCTTAAAATAGCCCGCATGCATGAATCCCATGACAGCAAGTTCTTCGAACAAGTTCCAACAGTCTCATGCGGATTCAAGCTTTTTGAGGCCAGACAGAAAACCCGTTTTGGGAATCCCGGAGATGTCTTCGGGTGTGACTCTAAAGTTTTTTTTCAAATAATCCAAGTCAGGAATAGCAGGTGGCCTCCCCCGCGGTCTTTACAAACACCAGTGTCAAAGTCTCACCTCCACTCGGCCAGGGTGGAACCACCATGCCTGGAGAGTATGCACTTCCTAGCTGCAGGGCTGTCCCACGTGTGCCTCCCCAAGGCCTCCGGACAGCTCACCTGTAACAGCCCCAACGACACCGGCCAAAGCAACTTGGACCCTGTCGTCGCAGTACCGCTTTGGACCCCAGCGGTCTGCTTGGTCTGTGCAGTGACTCCCCAAGCCGCAGGCCACTGGCCCTGCAGTGATGAATGGTGGGGGGTCGGTGAGAAATTACTTCCAGGTTGTAAGGCGAAGGCCAAAACACGCTTTTCGGACGTCCAAAAGTTGTTGTCGGCGGTCTCGGCAACTATTTTAGCAGCTCCGAATCAGCAGACGTCCGGCAAAACCTTAAATTAGGGTTCAGCTAAATCCGAAATTGGGGTTTCGCTAAACCCGAAGTCAGGGTTTAGTTGCACCGAGAAGCCAAATCCGAAATTGCCCCAGGATAAAAGAACATCTGTCCGGGACCGCCAAAACGCACTTTTCGGCGGCCGAAAAGTTGTTTTCGGCAGTCTCGGCAAGTATTTTAGCAGCTCCGAATCAGTAGAGGTCCGTCAAAACCGTAAACTAGGGTTTAGCTACACCCGAAATTATGGTTAGTTGCACCGAAGATAAGGTTTAAACAAACCCGAATTTGCCCCAGGATGAAAGAACGTCTGTTCGGGACCGCCAAAACGCACTTTTCGGCTGCTGAAAAGTTGTTTTCGGCAGTTTCGGCAAGTATTTTAGAAGCTCCGAAGGAGCAGAGGGTTTGGGTAAACCCGAAATTTGGGTTTCGCTAAACCCGAAATAAGGTTTCATTAAGACCGCCAAAACGCACTTTTCGGCGTGTGAAAAGTTGTTTTCCGCAGTTTCGGCAAGTATTTTAGAAGCTCCGAAGGAGCAGAGGGTTTGGATAAACGCGAAATTCGGGTTTCGCGAAACCCGAAATTAGGGTTTGATTTCATTTGAATTAGTTGCATCGACAAAGAAGCTTGAAACAAACCGAAATTGCCCTATCATGACAGAGAATTTGTCCGGGAAGGCCAAAACGCGCTTTTCGGCAGTTGAAAAGTTGTTTTCGGCAGTCTCGGCAAGTATTTTAGCAGCTCCGAATCAGTAGAGGTCCGTCAAAACCGTAAACTAGGGTTTATTTAGCTAAACCCGAAATTGACGATTAGCTACACCCGAAATTACGGTTAGTTGCACCGAAGATAAGGTTTAAACAAACCCGAATTTGCCCCAGGATGACAGAAC